>CM056387.1:36666410-36738356 GCA_029718625.1 Synaphobranchus kaupii
AATGCTAGATACAGATGACAAAATAAGCTACAATTTAATATAATTGGTTCATGAGCTTAGTGGGCGGGGATTTATTTCTAGACCGCTAAATGAAACCGCACGTCAACCTCGTAAATCGTAGGTCGGTTCATTCAAAACAATATTTTATATGAATGGACATTATGCTAAGTAGACTAACATTGTGTTATTGTTGTGCTTTTTATCTAACGTTATGCTGGAGCATAAAGTGTATTTTTGTATAATGTCATTCTCACTAAACACCCCTTTAATGACTCAGAAATGGTTTTATATTTTATGGATTAATTAAATGGCTATTTTAGCTATTCCTGACATAAGCATCAAGCGTTTGCTGTAAGATGATGTTTTTTGCAAGTTTTACAGCCCTTTACTTACTCAGAAATGGTTTTATACGATATGTAATGGATTAATTAAATGGTAAATAATTACATAATTATGCACTGCAGCAAAGGATGGACATTTAGCCATCTGATACAGTCCCTGAAGAGAAGGAGGGTGCACGACACGGAGGACCGTCAGGCATGCACTTACTGTTATCTTACTGTATTGATACAAACCGGAGCCCCCCTATCAGGAACGCGGATATGGGGGGCTCCGGTTGTATAATTTCGCCGGTCACTAGCTACGTGGAGCTCTGGACGCTGGGCGCGGTTTGGGTTTTAAACCCTTTAAAGCCGGAGCGTTCTAATTTAATTGCAATTGTTCTGATGGTTTGACGTATAATAGCTCTGCCGTCCAATCACTGATTTTCTTTGAGAAAAATGCTAGTTACAGATGACAAAATAAGCTACAATTTAATATAATCGGTTCATGAGCTTAGTGGGCGGGGATTTATTTCTAGACCGCTAAATGAAACCGCACGTCAACCTCGTAAATCGTAGGTCGGTTCATTCAAAACAATATTTTATATGAATGGACATTATGCTAAGTAGACTAACATTGTGTTATTGTTGTGCTTTTTATCTAACGTTATGCTGGAGCATAAAGTGTATTTTGTATAATGTCATTCTCACTAAACACCCCTTTAATGACTCAGAAATGGTTTTATATTTTATGGATTAATTAAATTGCTATTTTAGCTATTCCTGACATAAGCATCAAGCGTTTGCTGTAAGATGATGTTTTTGCAAGTTTACAGCCCTTTACTTACTCAGAAATGGTTTTATACGATATGTAATGGATTAATTAAATGGTAAATAATTACATAATTATGCACTGCAGCAAAGGATGGACATTTAGCCATCTGATACAGTCCCTGAAGAGAAGGAGGGTGCACGACACGGAGGACCGTCAGGCATGCACTTACTGTTATCTTACTGTATTGATACAACCGGAGCCCCCCTATCAGGAACGCGGATATGGGGGGCTCCGGTTGTATAATTTCGCCGGTCACTAGCTACGTGGAGCTCTGGACGCTGGGCGCGGTTTGGGTTTTAAACCCTTTAAAGCCGGAGCGTTCTAATTTAATTGCAATTGTTCTGATGGTTTGACGTATAATAGCTCTGCCGTCCAATCACTGATTTTCTTTGAGAAAAATGCTAGTTACAGATGACAAAATAAGCTACAATTTAATATAATCGGTTCATGAGCTTAGTGGGCGGGGATTTATTTCTAGACCGCTAAATGAAACCGCACGTCAACCTCGTAAATCGTAGGTCGGTTCATTCAAAACAATATTTTATATGAATGGACATTATGCTAAGTAGACTAACATTGTGTTATTGTTGTGCTTTTTATCTAACGTTATGCTGGAGCATAAAGTGTATTTTGTATAATGTCATTCTCACTAAACACCCCTTTAATGACTCAGAAATGGTTTTATATTTTATGGATTAATTAAATTGCTATTTTAGCTATTCCTGACATAAGCATCAAGCGTTTGCTGTAAGATGATGTTTTTGCAAGTTTACAGCCCTTTACTTACTCAGAAATGGTTTTATACGATATGTAATGGATTAATTAAATGGTAAATAATTACATAATTATGCACTGCAGCAAAGGATGGACATTTAGCCATCTGATACAGTCCCTGAAGAGAAGGAGGGTGCACGACACGGAGGACCGTCAGGCATGCACTTACTGTTATCTTACTGTATTGATACAACCTATAATTTCGCCGGTCACTAGCTACGTGGAACTCCGGACGCTGGGCGCGGTTTGGGTTTTAAACTGTTTTAAACCCTTTAAAGCCGGAGCGTTCTAATTTAATTACAATTGTTCTGATGGTTTGACGTATAATACCTCTGCCGTCCAATCACTTATTTTCTTTGAGAAAAATGCTAGATACAGATGACAAAATAAGCTACAATTTAATATAATTGGTTCATGAGCTTAGTGGGCGGGGATTTATTTCTAGACCGCTAAATGAAACCGCACGTCAACCTCGTAAATCGTAGGTCGGTTCATTCAAAACAATATTTTATATGAATGGACATTATGCTAAGTAGACTAACATTGTGTTATTGTTGTGCTTTTTATCTAACGTTATGCTGGAGCATAAAGTGTATTTTGTATAATGTCATTCTCACTAAACACCCCTTTAATGACTCAGAAATGGTTTTATATTTTATGGATTAATTAAATGGCTATTTTAGCTATTCCTGACATAAGCATCAAGCGTTTGCTGTAAGATGATGTGTTTGCAAGTTTACAGCCCTTTACTTACTCAGAAATGGTTTTATACGATATGTAATGGATTAATTAAATGGTAAATAATTACATAATTATGCACTGCAGCAAAGGATGGACATTTAGCCATCTGATACAGTCCCTGAAGAGAAGGAGGGTGCACGACACGGAGGACCGTCAGGCATGCACTTACTGTTATCTTACTGTATTGATACAACCGGAGCCCCCCTATCCGCGTTCCTTAGGAACGCGGATATGGGGGGCTCCGGTTGTATAATTTCGCCGGTCACTAGCTACGTGTAGCTCTGGACGCTGGGCGCGGTTTGGGTTTTAAACCCTTTAAAGCGGGAGCGTTCTAATTTAATTGCAATTGTTCTGATGGTTTGACGTATAATAGCTCTGCCGTCCAATCACTGATTTTCTTTGAGAAAAATGCTAGTTACAGATGACAAAATAAGCTACAATTTAATATAATCGGTTCATGAGCTTAGTGGGCGGGGATTTATTTCTAGACCGCTAAATGAAACCGCACGTCAACCTCGTAAATCGTAGGTCGGTTCATTCAAAACAATATTTTATATGAATGGACATTATGCTAAGTAGACTAACATTGTGTTATTGTTGTGCTTTTTATCTAACGTTATGCTGGAGCATAAAGTGTATTTTGTATAATGTCATTCTCACTAAACACCCCTTTAATGACTCAGAAATGGTTTTATATTTTATGGATTAATTAAATTGCTATTTTAGCTATTCCTGACATAAGCATCAAGCGTTTGCTGTAAGATGATGTTTTTGCAAGTTTACAGCCCTTTACTTACTCAGAAATGGTTTTATACGATATGTAATGGATTAATTAAATGGTAAATAATTACATAATTATGCACTGCAGCAAAGGATGGACATTTAGCCATCTGATACAGTCCCTGAAGAGAAGGAGGGTGCACGACACGGAGGACCGTCAGGCATGCACTTACTGTTATCTTACTGTATTGATACAACCTATAATTTCGCCGGTCACTAGCTACGTGGAACTCCGGACGCTGGGCGCGGTTTGGGTTTTAAACTGTTTTAAACCCTTTAAAGCCGGAGCGTTCTAATTTAATTACAATTGTTCTGATGGTTTGACGTATAATACCTCTGCCGTCCAATCACTGATTTTCTTTGAGAAAAATGCTAGATACAGATGACAAAATAAGCTACAATTTAATATAATTGGTTCATGAGCTTAGTGGGCGGGGATTTATTTCTAGACCGCTAAATTAAACCGCACGTCAACCTCGTAAATCGTAGGTCGGTTCATTCAAAACAATATTTTATATGAATGGACATTATGCTAAGTAGACTAACATTGTGTTATTGTTGTGCTTTTTATCTAACGTTATGCTGGAGCATAAAGTGTATTTTGTATAATGTCATTCTCACTAAACACCCCTTTAATGACTCAGAAATGGTTTTATATTTTATGGATTAATTAAATGGCTATTTTAGCTATTCCTGACATAAGCATCAAGCGTTTGCTGTAAGATGATGTTTTTGCAAGTTTACAGCCCTTTACTTACTCAGAAATGGTTTTATACGATATGTAATGGATTAATTAAATGGTAAATAATTACATAATTATGCACTGCAGCAAAGGATGGACATTTAGCCATCTGATACAGTCCCCGAAGAGAAGGAGGGTGCACGACACGGAGGACCGTCAGGCATGCACTTACTGTTATCTTACTGTATTGATACAACCTATAATTTCGCCGGTCACTAGCTACGTGGAACTCCGGACGCTGGGCGCGGTTTGGGTTTTAAACTGTTTTAAACCCTTTAAAGCCGGAGCGTTCTAATTTAATTACAATTGTTCTGATGGTTTGACGTATAATACCTCTGCCGTCCAATCACTGATTTTCTTTGAGAAAAATGCTAGATACAGATGACAAAATAAGCTACAATTTAATATAATTGGTTCATGAGCTTAGTGGGCGGGGATTTATTTCTAGACCGCTAAATGAAACCGCACGTCAACCTCGTAAATCGTAGGTCGGTTCATTCAAAACAATATTTTATATGAATGGACATTATGCTAAGTAGACTAACATTGTGTTATTGTTGTGCTTTTTATCTAACGTTATGCTGGAGCATAAAGTGTATTTTGTATAATGTCATTCTCACTAAACACCCCTTTAATGACTCAGAAATGGTTTTATATTTTATGGATTAATTAAATGGCTATTTTAGCTATTCCTGACATAAGCATCAAGCGTTTGCTGTAAGATGATGTTTTTGCAAGTTTACAGCCCTTTACTTACTCAGAAATGGTTTTATACGATATGTAATGGATTAATTAAATGGTAAATAATTACATAATTATGCACTGCAGCAAAGGATGGACATTTAGCCATCTGATACAGTCCCTGAAGAGAAGGAGGGTGCACGACACGGAGGACCGTCAGGCATGCACTTACTGTTATCTTACTGTATTGATACAACCGGAGCCCCCCTATCCGCGTTCCTTAGTTAGGAACGCGGATATGGGGGGCTCCGGTTGTATAATTTCGCCGGTCACTAGCTACGTGGAGCTCTGGACGCTGGGCGCGGTTTGGGTTTTAAACCCTTTAAAGCCGGAGCGTTCTAATTTAATTGCAATTGTTCTGATGGTTTGACGTATAATAGCTCTGCCGTCCAATCACTGATTTTCTTTGAGAAAAATGCTAGTTACAGATGACAAAATAAGCTACAATTTAATATAATCGGTTCATGAGCTTAGTGGGCGGGGATTTATTTCTAGACCGCTAAATGAAACCGCACGTCAACCTCGTAAATCGTAGGTCGGTTCATTCAAAACAATATTTTATATGAATGGACATTATGCTAAGTAGACTAACATTGTGTTATTGTTGTGCTTTTTATCTAACGTTATGCTGGAGCATAAAGTGTATTTTGTATAATGTAATTCTCACTAAACACCCCTTTAATGACTCAGAAATGGTTTTATATTTTATGGATTAATTAAATTGCTATTTTAGCTATTCCTGACATAAGCATCAAGCGTTTGCTGTAAGATGATGTTTTTGCAAGTTTACAGCCCTTTACTTACTCAGAAATGGTTTTATACGATATGTAATGGATTAATTAAATGGTAAATAATTACATACACTACTCACAAAAAGTTAGGGATATTTGGCTTTCGGGTGAAATTTATGGAAAATGTAAGTTCACGCTACAGTGATATTATACGTATCATGAAAGTAGGGCATTTAAGTAGAAGCATGCAATGGTGATTTCCTCATCTCAAACAATTTATTGAAACAAAAGCCAACAACAGTGGTGGGTATACCACAACAAAAATGTCAATGTCTCAATAACTTGGCATGTGCCCTCGAGCATCAATTACAGCTTGACAACGACGTCTCATGCTGTTCACAAGTCGACTTATTGTCTGCTGAGGCATGGCATCCCACTTTTCTTGAAGGGCGGCCCTCAGGTCATTGAGGTTCTGGGGTACAGAGTTACGAGCCTCTACACGGTGAGTCAGCTGATCCCATAGGTTTTCTATGGGATTCAGGTCTGGAGAAAGTGCAGGCCACTCCATTTGAGGTACCCCAGTCTCCAGCAGCCTTTCCCTAATGATGCGACCTCGATGAGCTGGAGCATTGTCGTCCATGAAGATGAAATTAGGCCTGTGTTGTTCATGCAGGGGCACAATGACTGGATTAATGATGTTATTCAGGTAGTATGGGCTTGTCACTGTACCATTCACAAAGTGTAGGGCAGTTCTGTATTGACTAGACACACCTGCCCACACTGTAACACCGCCACCACCAAAGGGTCGTCTGGTGACAACAGTGGCTGATGCATAGCGCTCTCCTTGACGTCTCCAACATCGTTGGCGGCCATCATTTCTGCTCAACGTGAATCGACTTTCATCAGAGAACAGCACTGAGGCCCACTGGTCCCTCGTCCAGCGTAAATGCTCCCTGGCCCATGCAAGACGATGACGCCTGTGCCTGGTGGTGTGGTCAGGTACCCTTGCAGGTCGTCTAGCACGCAGACCACGCTGATGTAAACGGTTTCGAATGGTCTGACGTGACACTTGGGTGCCTCTAACCTCCCTTAAATGTGCCTGGAGTTGAGTGGCATTCATCATCCGGTTCCGCAGGGCACTGTTCACAATGAAGCGGTCATCAGTGTGGGATGTGGCCAAAGGACGTCCACTTCTATGCCTTTCTGTGACTCTTCCAGTCTCTCTGTATCTCTGTTGCAACCTGCTGATGACACTCTGTGACACTCTAAGCTCAGTGGCCACTTCCCTCTGAGAACATCCTGTTTGAAGCCTCGCAATGGCGAGGTACTGTTGATCAATTGTTAGGTGTCGTCTTGGTCTCATGATGTCAAAATGTGAACAGCATGATGAAGAGGACTGTTTAAATACCAATTCTAATTGAACCAGGAAATGTATTGGTCGATTCATGGATCAAACACCTGTTGTGAATTTTGCCGTTCAGCTCCTTGTTAGAGAACAGCAAGTTGTGCAAAAAGTACTGAAACATTGAATAGTTGGACATGTGCATTCAAAAGTTTAGAGAAGGTCAAATTAATTTCACCTGTAAAGGTTATAGTGCATTTTAGGTTCATCCTGAAATTTCACCCGAAAGCCGAATATCCCTAACTTTTTGTGAGTAGTGTAATTATGCACTGCAGCAAAGGATGGACATTTAGCCATCTGATACAGTCCCTGAAGAGAAGGAGGGTGCACGACACGGAGGACCGTCAGGCATGCACTTACTGTTATCTTACTGTATTGATACAACCTATAATTTCGCCGGTCACTAGCTACGTGGAACTCCGGACGCTGGGCGCGGTTTGGGTTTTAAACTGTTTTAAACCCTTTAAAGCCGGAGCGTTCTAATTTAATTACAATTGTTCTGATGGTTTGACGTATAATACCTCTGCCGTCCAATCACTGATTTTCTTTGAGAAAAATGCTAGATACAGATGACAAAATAAGCTACAATTTAATATAATTGGTTCATGAGCTTAGTGGGCGGGGATTTATTTCTAGACCGCTAAATGAAACCGCACGTCAACCTCGTAAATCGTAGGTCGGTTCATTCAAAACAATATTTTATATGAATGGACATTATGCTAAGTAGACTAACATTGTGTTATTGTTGTGCTTTTTATCTAACGTTATGCTGGAGCATAAAGTGTATTTTGTATAATGTCATTCTCACTAAACACCCCTTTAATGACTCAGAAATGGTTTTATATTTTATGGATTCATTAAATGGCTATTTTAGCTATTCCTGACATAAGCATCAAGCGTTTGCTGTAAGATGATGTTTTTGCAAGTTTACAGCCCTTTACTTACTCAGAAATGGTTTTATACGATATGTAATGGATTAATTAAATGGTAAATAATTACATAATTATGCACTGCAGCAAAGGATGGACATTTAGCCATCTGATACAGTCCCTGAAGAGAAGGAGGGTGCACGACACGGAGGACCGTCAGGCATGCACTTACTGTTATCTTACTGTATTGATACAACCGGAGCCCCCCTATCCGCGTTCCTTAGTTCCTAAGGAACGCGGATATGGGGGGCTCCGGTTGTATAATTTCGCCGGTCACTAGCTACGTGGAGCTCTGGACGCTGGGCGCGGTTTGGGTTTTAAACCCTTTAAAGCCGGAGCGTTCTAATTTAATTGCAATTGTTCTGATGGTTTGACGTATAATAGCTCTGCCGTCCAATCACTGATTTTCTTTGAGAAAAATGCTAGTTGCAGATGACAAAATGAGCTACAATTTAATATAATCGGTTCATGAGCTTAGTGGGCGGGGATTTATTTCTAGACCGCTAAATGAAACCGCACGTCAACCTCGTAAATCGTAGGTCGGTTCATTCAAAACAATATTTTATATGAATGGACATTATGCTAAGTAGACTAACATTGTGTTATTGTTGTGCTTTTTATCTAACGTTATTCTGGAGCATAAAGTGTTTTCTGTATAATGTAATTCCCACTAAACACCCCTTTAATGACTCAGAAATGGTTTTATATTTTATGGATTAATTAAATGGCTATTTTAGCTATTCCTGACATAAGCATCAAGCGTTTGCTGTAAGATGATGTTTTTGCAAGTTTACAGCCCTTTACTTACTCAGAAATGGTTTTATACGATAAGTAATGGATTAATTAAATGGTAAATAATTACATAATTATGCACTGCAGCAAAGGATGGACATTTAGCCATCTGATACAGTCCCTGAAGAGAAGGAGGGTGCACGACACGGAGGACCGTCAGGCATGCACTTACTGTTATCTTACTGTATTGATACAACCTATAATTTCGCCGGTCACTAGCTACGTGGAACTCCGGACGCTGGGCGCGGTTTGGGTTTTAAACTGTTTTAAACCCTTTAAAGCCGGAGCGTTCTAATTTAATTACAATTGTTCTGATGGTTTGACGTATAATACCTCTGCCGTCCAATCACTGATTTTCTTTGAGAAAAATGCTAGATACAGATGACAAAATAAGCTACAATTTAATATAATTGGTTCATGAGCTTAGTGGGCGGGGATTTATTTCTAGACCGCTAAATGAAACCGCACGTCAACCTCGTAAATCGTAGGTCGGTTCATTCAAAACAATATTTTATATGAATGGACATTATGCTAAGTAGACTAACATTGTGTTATTGTTGTGCTTTTTATCTAACGTTATGCTGGAGCATAAAGTGTATTTTGTATAATGTCATTCTCACTAAACACCCCTTTAATGACTCAGAAATGGTTTTATATTTTATGGATTAATTAAATGGCTATTTTAGCTATTCCTGACATAAGCATCAAGCGTTTGCTGTAAGATGATGTTTTTGCAAGTTTACAGCCCTTTACTTACTCAGAAATGGTTTTATACGATATGTAATGGATTAATTAAATGGTAAATAATTACATAATTATGCACTGCAGCAAAGGATGGACATTTAGCCATCTGATACAGTCCCTGAAGAGAAGGAGGGTGCACGACACGGAGGACCGTCAGGCATGCACTTACTGTTATCTTACTGTATTGATACAACCGGAGCCCCCCTATCCGCGTTCCTTCCTAAGGAACGCGGATATGGGGGGCTCCGGTTGTATAATTTCACCGGTCACTAGCTACGTGGAGCTCTGGACGCTGGGCGCGGTTTGGGTTTTAAACCCTTTAAAGCCGGAGCGTTCTAATTTAATTGCAATTGTTCTGATGGTTTGACGTATAATAGCTCTGCCGTCCAATCACTGATTTTCTTTGAGAAAAATGCTAGTTACAGATGACAAAATAAGCTACAATTTAATATAATCGGTTCATGAGCTTAGTGGGCGGGGATTTATTTCTAGACCGCTAAATGAAACCGCACGTCAACCTCGTAAATCGTAGGTCGGTTCATTCAAAACAATATTTTATATGAATGGACATTATGCTAAGTAGACTAACATTGTGTTATTGTTGTGCTTTTTATCTAACGTTATGCTGGAGCATAAAGTGTATTTTGTATAATGTCATTCTCACTAAACACCCCTTTAATGACTCAGAAATGGTTTTATATTTTATGGATTAATTAAATTGCTATTTTAGCTATTCCTGACATAAGCATCAAGCGTTTGCTGTAAGATGATGTTTTTGCAAGTTTACAGCCCTTTACTTACTCAGAAATGGTTTTATACGATATGTAATGGATTAATTAAATGGTAAATAATTACATAATTATGCACTGCAGCAAAGGATGGACATTTAGCCATCTGATACAGTCCCTGAAGAGAAGGAGGGTGCACGACACGGAGGACCGTCAGGCATGCACTTACTGTTATCTTACTGTATTGATACAACCTATAATTTCGCCGGTCACTAGCTACGTGGAACTCCGGACGCTGGGCGCGGTTTGGGTTTTAAACTGTTTTAAACCCTTTAAAGCCGGAGCGTTCTAATTTAATTACAATTGTTCTGATGGTTTGACGTATAATACCTCTGCCGTCCAATCACTGATTTTCTTTGAGAAAAATGCTAGATACAGATGACAAAATAAGCTACAATTTAATATAATTGGTTCATGAGCTTAGTGGGCAGGGATTTATTTCTAGACCGCTAAATGAAACCGCACGTCAACCTCGTAAATCGTAGGTCGGTTCATTCAAAACAATATTTTATATGAATGGACATTATGCTAAGTAGACTAACATTGTGTTATTGTTGTGCTTTTTATCTAACGTTATGCTGGAGCATAAAGTGTATTTTGTATAATGTCATTCTCACTAAACACCCCTTTAATGACTCAGAAATGGTTTTATATTTTATGGATTAATTAAATGGCTATTTTAGCTATTCCTGACATAAGCATCAAGCGTTTGCTGTAAGATGATGTTTTTGCAAGTTTACAGCCCTTTACTTACTCAGAAATGGTTTTATACGATATGTAATGGATTAATTAAATGGTAAATAATTACATAATTATGCACTGCAGCAAAGGATGGACATTTAGCCATCTGATACAGTCCCTGAAGAGAAGGAGGGTGCACGACACGGAGGACCGTCATGCATGCACTTACTGTTATCTTACTGTATTGATACAACCTATAATTTCGCCGGTCACTAGCTACGTGGAACTCCGGACGCTGGGCGCGGTTTGGGTTTTAAACTGTTTTAAACCCTTTAAAGCCGGAGCGTTCTAATTTAATTACAATTGTTCTGATGGTTTGACGTATAATACCTCTGCCGTCCAATCACTGATTTTCTTTGAGAAAAATGCTAGATACAGATGACAAAATAAGCTACAATTTAATATAATTGGTTCATGAGCTTAGTGGGCGGGGATTTATTTCTAGACCGCTAAATGAAACCGCACGTCAACCTCGTAAATCGTAGGTCGGTTCATTCAAAACAATATTTTATATGAATGGACATTATGCTAAGTAGACTAACATTGTGTTATTGTTGTGCTTTTTATCTAACGTTATGCTGGAGCATAAAGTGTATTTTGTATAATGTCATTCTCACTAAACACCCCTTTAATGACTCAGAAATGGTTTTATATTTTATGGATTAATTAAATGGCTATTTTAGCTATTCCTGACATAAGCATCAAGCGTTTGCTGTAAGATGATGTTTTTGCAAGTTTACAGCCCTTTACTTACTCAGAAATGGTTTTATACGATATGTAATGGATTAATTAAATGGTAAATAATTACATAATTATGCACTGCAGCAAAGGATGGACATTTAGCCATCTGATACAGTCCCTGAAGAGAAGGAGGGTGCACGACACGGAGGACCGTCAGGCATGCACTTACTGTTATCTTACTGTATTGATACAACCGGAGCCCCCCTATCCGCGTTCCGGAACGCGGATATGGGGGGCTCCGGTTGTATAATTTCGCCGGTCACTAGCTACGTGGAGCTCTGGACGCTGGGCGCGGTTTGGGTTTTAAACCCTTTAAAGCCGGAGCGTTCTAATTTAATTGCAATTGTTCTGATGGTTTGACGTATAATAGCTCTGCCGTCCAATCACTGATTTTCTTTGAGAAAAATGCTAGTTACAGATGACAAAATAAGCTACAATTTAATATAATCGGTTCATGAGCTTAGTGGGCGGGGATTTATTTCTAGACCGCTAAATGAAACCGCACGTCAACCTCGTAAATCGTAGGTCGGTTCATTCAAAACAATATTTTATATGAATGGACATTATGCTAAGTAGACTAACATTGTGTTATTGTTGTGCTTTTTATCTAACGTTATGCTGGAGCATAAAGTGTATTTTGTATAATGTCATTCTCACTAAACACCCCTTTAATGACTCAGAAATGGTTTTATATTTTATGGATTAATTAAATTGCTATTTTAGCTATTCCTGACATAAGCATCAAGCGTTTGCTGTAAGATGATGTTTTTGCAAGTTTACAGCCCTTTACTTACTCAGAAATGGTTTTATACGATATGTAATGGATTAATTAAATGGTAAATAATTACATAATTATGCACTGCAGCAAAGGATGGACATTTAGCCATCTGATACAGTCCCTGAAGAGAAGGAGGGTGCACGACACGGAGGACCGTCAGGCATGCACTTACTGTTATCTTACTGTATTGATACAACCGGAGCCCCCCTATCAGGAACGCGGATATGGGGGGCTCCGGTTGTATAATTTCGCCGGTCACTAGCTACGTGGAGCTCTGGACGCTGGGCGCGGTTTGGGTTTTAAACCCTTTAAAGCCGGAGCGTTCTAATTTAATTGCAATTGTTCTGATGGTTTGACGTATAATAGCTCTGCCGTCCAATCACTGATTTTCTTTGAGAAAAATGCTAGTTACAGATGACAAAATAAGCTACAATTTAATATAATCGGTTCATGAGCTTAGTGGGCGGGGATTTATTTCTAGACCGCTAAATGAAACCGCACGTCAACCTCGTAAATCGTAGGTCGGTTCATTCAAAACAATATTTTATATGAATGGACATTATGCTAAGTAGACTAACATTGTGTTATTGTTGTGCTTTTTATCTAACGTTATGCTGGAGCATAAAGTGTATTTTGTATAATGTCATTCTCACTAAACACCCCTTTAATGACTCAGAAATGGTTTTATATTTTATGGATTAATTAAATTGCTATTTTAGCTATTCCTGACATAAGCATCAAGCGTTTGCTGTAAGATGATGTTTTTGCAAGTTTACAGCCCTTTACTTACTCAGAAATGGTTTTATACGATATGTAATGGATTAATTAAATGGTAAATAATTACATAATTATGCACTGCAGCAAAGGATGGACATTTAGCCATCTGATACAGTCCCTGAAGAGAAGGAGGGTGCACGACACGGAGGACCGTCAGGCATGCACTTACTGTTATCTTACTGTATTGATACAACCTATAATTTCGCCGGTCACTAGCTACGTGGAACTCCGGACGCTGGGCGCGGTTTGGGTTTTAAACTGTTTTAAACCCTTTAAAGCCGGAGCGTTCTAATTTAATTACAATTGTTCTGATGGTTTGACGTATAATACCTCTGCCGTCCAATCACTTATTTTCTTTGAGAAAAATGCTAGATACAGATGACAAAATAAGCTACAATTTAATATAATTGGTTCATGAGCTTAGTGGGCGGGGATTTATTTCTAGACCGCTAAATGAAACCGCACGTCAACCTCGTAAATCGTAGGTCGGTTCATTCAAAACAATATTTTATATGAATGGACATTATGCTAAGTAGACTAACATTGTGTTATTGTTGTGCTTTTTATCTAACGTTATGCTGGAGCATAAAGTGTATTTTGTATAATGTCATTCTCACTAAACACCCCTTTAATGACTCAGAAATGGTTTTATATTTTATGGATTAATTAAATGGCTATTTTAGCTATTCCTGACATAAGCATCAAGCGTTTGCTGTAAGATGATGTGTTTGCAAGTTTACAGCCCTTTACTTACTCAGAAATGGTTTTATACGATATGTAATGGATTAATTAAATGGTAAATAATTACATAATTATGCACTGCAGCAAAGGATGGACATTTAGCCATCTGATACAGTCCCTGAAGAGAAGGAGGGTGCACGACACGGAGGACCGTCAGGCATGCACTTACTGTTATCTTACTGTATTGATACAACCGGAGCCCCCCTATCCGCGTTCCTTAGGAACGCGGATATGGGGGGCTCCGGTTGTATAATTTCGCCGGTCACTAGCTACGTGTAGCTCTGGACGCTGGGCGCGGTTTGGGTTTTAAACCCTTTAAAGCGGGAGCGTTCTAATTTAATTGCAATTGTTCTGATGGTTTGACGTATAATAGCTCTGCCGTCCAATCACTGATTTTCTTTGAGAAAAATGCTAGTTACAGATGACAAAATAAGCTACAATTTAATATAATCGGTTCATGAGCTTAGTGGGCGGGGATTTATTTCTAGACCGCTAAATGAAACCGCACGTCAACCTCGTAAATCGTAGGTCGGTTCATTCAAAACAATATTTTATATGAATGGACATTATGCTAAGTAGACTAACATTGTGTTATTGTTGTGCTTTTTATCTAACGTTATGCTGGAGCATAAAGTGTATTTTGTATAATGTCATTCTCACTAAACACCCCTTTAATGACTCAGAAATGGTTTTATATTTTATGGATTAATTAAATTGCTATTTTAGCTATTCCTGACATAAGCATCAAGCGTTTGCTGTAAGATGATGTTTTTGCAAGTTTACAGCCCTTTACTTACTCAGAAATGGTTTTATACGATATGTAATGGATTAATTAAATGGTAAATAATTACATAATTATGCACTGCAGCAAAGGATGGACATTTAGCCATCTGATACAGTCCCTGAAGAGAAGGAGGGTGCACGACACGGAGGACCGTCAGGCATGCACTTACTGTTATCTTACTGTATTGATACAACCTATAATTTCGCCGGTCACTAGCTACGTGGAACTCCGGACGCTGGGCGCGGTTTGGGTTTTAAACTGTTTTAAACCCTTTAAAGCCGGAGCGTTCTAATTTAATTACAATTGTTCTGATGGTTTGACGTATAATACCTCTGCCGTCCAATCACTGATTTTCTTTGAGAAAAATGCTAGATACAGATGACAAAATAAGCTACAATTTAATATAATTGGTTCATGAGCTTAGTGGGCGGGGATTTATTTCTAGACCGCTAAATGAAACCGCACGTCAACCTCGTAAATCGTAGGTCGGTTCATTCAAAACAATATTTTATATGAATGGACATTATGCTAAGTAGACTAACATTGTGTTATTGTTGTGCTTTTTATCTAACGTTATGCTGGAGCATAAAGTGTATTTTGTATAATGTCATTCTCACTAAACACCCCTTTAATGACTCAGAAATGGTTTTATATTTTATGGATTAATTAAATGGCTATTTTAGCTATTCCTGACATAAGCATCAAGCGTTTGCTGTAAGATGATGTTTTTGCAAGTTTACAGCCCTTTACTTACTCAGAAATGGTTTTATACGATATGTAATGGATTAATTAAATGGTAAATAATTACATAATTATGCACTGCAGCAAAGGATGGACATTTAGCCATCTGATACAGTCCCTGAAGAGAAGGAGGGTGCACGACACGGAGGACCGTCAGGCATGCACTTACTGTTATCTTACTGTATTGATACAACCTATAATTTCGCCGGTCACTAGCTACGTGGAACTCCGGACGCTGGGCGCGGTTTGGGTTTTAAACTGTTTTAAACCCTTTAAAGCCGGAGCGTTCTAATTTAATTACAATTGTTCTGATGGTTTGACGTATAATACCTCTGCCGTCCAATCACTGATTTTCTTTGAGAAAAATGCTAGATACAGATGACAAAATAAGCTACAATTTAATATAATTGGTTCATGAGCTTAGTGGGCGGGGATTTATTTCTAGACCGCTAAATTAAACCGCACGTCAACCTCGTAAATCGTAGGTCGGTTCATTCAAAACAATATTTTATATGAATGGACATTATGCTAAGTAGACTAACATTGTGTTATTGTTGTGCTTTTTATCTAACGTTATGCTGGAGCATAAAGTGTATTTTGTATAATGTCATTCTCACTAAACACCCCTTTAATGACTCAGAAATGGTTTTATATTTTATGGATTAATTAAATGGCTATTTTAGCTATTCCTGACATAAGCATCAAGCGTTTGCTGTAAGATGATGTTTTTGCAAGTTTACAGCCCTTTACTTACTCAGAAATGGTTTTATACGATATGTAATGGATTAATTAAATGGTAAATAATTACATAATTATGCACTGCAGCAAAGGATGGACATTTAGCCATCTGATACAGTCCCTGAAGAGAAGGAGGGTGCACGACACGGAGGACCGTCAGGCATGCACTTACTGTTATCTTACTGTATTGATACAACCTATAATTTCGCCGGTCACTAGCTACGTGGAACTCCGGACGCTGGGCGCGGTTTGGGTTTTAAACTGTTTTAAACCCTTTAAAGCCGGAGCGTTCTAATTTAATTACAATTGTTCTGATGGTTTGACGTATAATACCTCTGCCGTCCAATCACTGATTTTCTTTGAGAAAAATGCTAGATACAGATGACAAAATAAGCTACAATTTAATATAATTGGTTCATGAGCTTAGTGGGCGGGGATTTATTTCTAGACCGCTAAATGAAACCGCACGTCAACCTCGTAAATCGTAGGTCGGTTCATTCAAAACAATATTTTATATGAATGGACATTATGCTAAGTAGACTAACATTGTGTTATTGTTGTGCTTTTTATCTAACGTTATGCTGGAGCATAAAGTGTATTTTGTATAATGTCATTCTCACTAAACACCCCTTTAATGACTCAGAAATGGTTTTATATTTTATGGATTAATTAAATGGCTATTTTAGCTATTCCTGACATAAGCATCAAGCGTTTGCTGTAAGATGATGTTTTTGCAAGTTTACAGCCCTTTACTTACTCAGAAATGGTTTTATACGATATGTAATGGATTAATTAAATGGTAAATAATTACATAATTATGCACTGCAGCAAAGGATGGACATTTAGCCATCTGATACAGTCCCTGAAGAGAAGGAGGGTGCACGACACGGAGGACCGTCAGGCATGCACTTACTGTTATCTTACTGTATTGATACAACCGGAGCCCCCCTATCCGCGTTCCTTAGTTAGGAACGCGGATATGGGGGGCTCCGGTTGTATAATTTCGCCGGTCACTAGCTACGTGGAGCTCTGGACGCTGGGCGCGGTTTGGGTTTTAAACCCTTTAAAGCCGGAGCGTTCTAATTTAATTGCAATTGTTCTGATGGTTTGACGTATAATAGCTCTGCCGTCCAATCACTGATTTTCTTTGAGAAAAATGCTAGTTACAGATGACAAAATAAGCTACAATTTAATATAATCGGTTCATGAGCTTAGTGGGCGGGGATTTATTTCTAGACCGCTAAATGAAACCGCACGTCAACCTCGTAAATCGTAGGTCGGTTCATTCAAAACAATATTTTATATGAATGGACATTATGCTAAGTAGACTAACATTGTGTTATTGTTGTGCTTTTTATCTAACGTTATGCTGGAGCATAAAGTGTATTTTGTATAATGTAATTCTCACTAAACACCCCTTTAATGACTCAGAAATGGTTTTATATTTTATGGATTAATTAAATTGCTATTTTAGCTATTCCTGACATAAGCATCAAGCGTTTGCTGTAAGATGATGTTTTTGCAAGTTTACAGCCCTTTACTTACTCAGAAATGGTTTTATACGATATGTAATGGATTAATTAAATGGTAAATAATTACATACACTACTCACAAAAAGTTAGGGATATTTGGCTTTCGGGTGAAATTTATGGAAAATGTAAGTTCACGCTACAGTGATATTATACGTATCATGAAAGTAGGGCATTTAAGTAGAAGCATGCAATGGTGATTTCCTCATCTCAAACAATTTATTGAAACAAAAGCCAACAACAGTGGTGGGTATACCACAACAAAAATGTCAATGTCTCAATAACTTGGCATGTGCCCTCGAGCATCAATTACAGCTTGACAACGACGTCTCATGCTGTTCACAAGTCGACTTATTGTCTGCTGAGGCATGGCATCCCACTTTTCTTGAAGGGCGGCCCTCAGGTCATTGAGGTTCTGGGGTACAGAGTTACGAGCCTCTACACGGTGAGTCAGCTGATCCCATAGGTTTTCTATGGGATTCAGGTCTGGAGAAAGTGCAGGCCACTCCATTTGAGGTACCCCAGTCTCCAGCAGCCTTTCCCTAATGATGCGACCTCGATGAGCTGGAGCATTGTCGTCCATGAAGATGAAATTAGGCCTGTGTTGTTCATGCAGGGGCACAATGACTGGATTAATGATGTTATTCAGGTAGTATGGGCTTGTCACTGTACCATTCACAAAGTGTAGGGCAGTTCTGTATTGACTAGACACACCTGCCCACACTGTAACACCGCCACCACCAAAGGGTCGTCTGGTGACAACAGTGGCTGATGCATAGCGCTCTCCTTGACGTCTCCAACATCGTTGGCGGCCATCATTTCTGCTCAACGTGAATCGACTTTCATCAGAGAACAGCACTGAGGCCCACTGGTCCCTCGTCCAGCGTAAATGCTCCCTGGCCCATGCAAGACGATGACGCCTGTGCCTGGTGGTGTGGTCAGGTACCCTTGCAGGTCGTCTAGCACGCAGACCACGCTGATGTAAACGGTTTCGAATGGTCTGACGTGACACTTGGGTGCCTCTAACCTCCCTTAAATGTGCCTGGAGTTGAGTGGCATTCATCATCCGGTTCCGCAGGGCACTGTTCACAATGAAGCGGTCATCAGTGTGGGATGTGGCCAAAGGACGTCCACTTCTATGCCTTTCTGTGACTCTTCCAGTCTCTCTGTATCTCTGTTGCAACCTGCTGATGACACTCTGTGACACTCTAAGCTCAGTGGCCACTTCCCCTCTGAGAACATCCTGTTTGAAGCCTCGCAATGGCGAGGTACTGTTGATCAATTGTTAGGTGTCGTCTTGGTCTCATGATGTCAAAATGTGAACAGCATGATGAAGAGGACTGTTTAAATACCAATTCTAATTGAACCAGGAAATGTATTGGTCGATTCATGGATCAAACACCTGTTGTGAATTTTGCCGTTCAGCTCCTTGTTAGAGAACAGCAAGTTGTGCAAAAAGTACTGAAACATTGAATAGTTGGACATGTGCATTCAAAAGTTTAGAGAAGGTCAAATTAATTTCACCTGTAAAGGTTATAGTGCATTTTAGGTTCATCCTGAAATTTCACCCGAAAGCCGAATATCCCTAACTTTTTGTGAGTAGTGTAATTATGCACTGCAGCAAAGGATGGACATTTAGCCATCTGATACAGTCCCTGAAGAGAAGGAGGGTGCACGACACGGAGGACCGTCAGGCATGCACTTACTGTTATCTTACTGTATTGATACAACCTATAATTTCGCCGGTCACTAGCTACGTGGAACTCCGGACGCTGGGCGCGGTTTGGGTTTTAAACTGTTTTAAACCCTTTAAAGCCGGAGGCGTTCTAATTTAATTACAATTGTTCTGATGGTTTGACGTATAATACCTCTGCCGTCCAATCACTGATTTTCTTTGAGAAAAATGCTAGATACAGATGACAAAATAAGCTACAATTTAATATAATTGGTTCATGAGCTTAGTGGGCGGGGATTTATTTCTAGACCGCTAAATGAAACCGCACGTCAACCTCGTAAATCGTAGGTCGGTTCATTCAAAACAATATTTTATATGAATGGACATTATGCTAAGTAGACTAACATTGTGTTATTGTTGTGCTTTTTATCTAACGTTATGCTGGAGCATAAAGTGTATTTTGTATAATGTCATTCTCACTAAACACCCCTTTAATGACTCAGAAATGGTTTTATATTTTATGGATTAATTAAATGGCTATTTTAGCTATTCCTGACATAAGCATCAAGCGTTTGCTGTAAGATGATGTTTTTGCAAGGTTTACAGCCCTTTACTTACTCAGAAATGGTTTTATACGATATGTAATGGATTAATGAAATGGTAAATAATTACATAATTATGCACTGCAGCAAAGGATGGACATTTAGCCATCTGATACAGTCCCTGAAGAGAAGGAGGGTGCACGACACGGAGGACCGTCAGGCATGCACTTACTGTTATCTTACTGTATTGATACAACCGGAGCCCCCCTATCCGCGTTCCTTAGTTCCTAAGGAACGCGGATATGGGGGGCTCCGGTTGTATAATTTCGCCGGTCACTAGCTACGTGGAGCTCTGGACGCTGGGCGCGGTTTGGGTTTTAAACCCTTTAAAGCCGGAGCGTTCTAATTTAATTGCAATTGTTCTGATGGTTTGACGTATAATAGCTCTGCCGTCCAATCACTGATTTTCTTTGAGAAAAATGCTAGTTACAGATGACAAAATAAGCTACAATTTAATATAATCGGTTCATGAGCTTAGTGGGCAGGGATTTATTTCTAGACCGCTAAATGAAACCGCACGTCAACCTCGTAAATCGTAGGTCGGTTCATTCAAAACAATATTTTATATGAATGGACATTATGCTAAGTAGACTAACATTGTGTTATTGTTGTGCTTTTTATCTAACGTTATGCTGGAGCATAAAGTGTATTTTGTATAATGTCATTCTCACTAAACACCCCTTTAATGACTCAGAAATGGTTTTATATTTTATGGATTAATTAAATGGCTATTTTAGCTATTCCTGACATAAGCATCAAGCGTTTGCTGTAAGATGATGTTTTTGCAAGTTTACAGCCCTTTACTTACTCAGAAATGGTTTTATACGATATGTAATGGATTAATTAAATGGTAAATAATTACATAATTATGCACTGCAGCAAAGATGGACATTTAGCCATCTGATACAGTCCCTGAAGAGAAGGAGGGTGCACGACACGGAGGACCGTCAGGCATGCACTTACTGTTATCTTACTGTATTGATACAACCTATAATTTCGCCGGTCACTAGCTACGTGGAACTCCGGACGCTGGGCGCGGTTTGGGTTTTAAACTGTTTTAAACCCTTTAAAGCCGGAGCGTTCTAATTTAATTACAATTGTTCTGATGGTTTGACGTATAATACCTCTGCCGTCCAATCACTGATTTTCTTTGAGAAAAATGCTAGATACAGATGACAAAATAAGCTACAATTTAATATAATTGGTTCATGAGCTTAGTGGGCGGGGATTTATTTCTAGACCGCTAAATGAAACCGCACGTCAACCTCGTAAATCGTAGGTCGGTTCATTCAAACAATATTTTATATGAATGGACATTATGCTAAGTAGACTAACATTGTGTTATTGTTGTGCTTTTTATCTAACGTTATGCTGGAGCATAAAGTGTATTTTGTATAATGTCATTCTCACTAAACACCCCTTTAATGACTCAGAAATGGTTTTATATTTTATGGATTAATTAAATGGCTATTTTAGCTATTCCTGACATAAGCATCAAGCGTTTGCTGTAAGATGATGTTTTTGCAAGTTTACAGCCCTTTACTTACTCAGAAATGGTTTTATACGATATGTAATGGATTAATTAAATGGTAAATAATTACATAATTATGCACTGCAGCAAAGGATGGACATTTAGCCATCTGATACAGTCCCTGAAGAGAAGGAGGGTGCACGACACGAGGACCGTCAGGCATGCACTTACTGTTATCTTACTGTATTGATACAACCTATAATTTCGCCGGTCACTAGCTACGTGGAACTCCGGACGCTGGGCGCGGTTTGGGTTTTAAACTGTTTTAAACCCTTTAAAGCCGGAGCGTTCTAATTTAATTACAATTGTTCTGATGGTTTGACGTATAATACCTCTGCCGTCCAATCACTGATTTTCTTTGAGAAAAATGCTAGATACAGATGACAAAATAAGCTACAATTTAATATAATTGGTTCATGAGCTTAGTGGGCGGGGATTTATTTCTAGACCGCTAAATGAAACCGCACGTCAACCTCGTAAATCGTAGGTCGGTTCATTCAAAACAATATTTTATATGAATGGACATTATGCTAAGTAGACTAACATTGTGTTATTGTTGTGCTTTTTATCTAACGTTATGCTGGAGCATAAAGTGTATTTTGTATAATGTCATTCTCACTAAACACCCCTTTAATGACTCAGAAATGGTTTTATATTTTATGGATTAATTAAATGGCTATTTTAGCTATTCCTGACATAAGCATCAAGCGTTTGCTGTAAGATGATTGTTTTTGCAAGTTTACAGCCCTTTACTTACTCAGAAATGGTTTTATACGATATGTAATGGATTAATTAAATGGTAAATAATTACATAATTATGCACTGCAGCAAAGGATGGACATTTAGCCATCTGATACAGTCCCTGAAGAGAAGGAGGGTGCACGACACGGAGGACCGTCAGGCATGCACTTACTGTTATCTTACTGTATTGATACAACCTATAATTTCGCCGGTCACTAGCTACGTGGAACTCCGGACGCTGGGCGCGGTTTGGGTTTTAAACTGTTTTAAACCCTTTAAAGCCGGAGCGTTCTAATTTAATTACAATTGTTCTGATGGTTTGACGTATAATACCTCTGCCGTCCAATCACTGATTTTCTTTGAGAAAAATGCTAGATACAGATGACAAAATAAGCTACAATGTAATATAATTGGTTCATGAGCTTAGTGGGCGGGGATTATTTCTAGACCGCTAAATGAAACCGCACGTCAACCTCGTAAATCGTAGGTCGGTTCATTCAAAACAATATTTTATATGAATGGACATTATGCTAAGTAGACTAACATTGTGTTATTGTTGTGCTTTTTATCTAACGTTATGCTGGAGCATAAAGTGTATTTTGTATAATGTCATTCTCACTAAACACCCCTTTAATGACTCAGAAATGGTTTTATATTTTATGGATTAATTAAATGGCTATTTTAGCTATTCCTGACATAAGCATCAAGCGTTTGCTGTAAGATGATGTTTTTGCAAGTTTACAGCCCTTTACTTACTCAGAAATGGTTTTATACGATATGTAATGGATTAATTAAATGGTAAATAATTACATAATTATGCACTGCAGCAAAGGATGGACATTTAGCCATCTGATACAGTCCCTGAAGAGAAGGAGGGTGCACGACACGGAGGACCGTCAGGCATGCACTTACTGTTATCTTACTGTATTGATACAACCGGAGCCCCCCTATCCGCGTTCCTTAGTTCCTAAGGAACGCGGATATGGGGGGCTCCGGTTGTATAATTTCGCCGGTCACTAGCTACGTGGAGCTCTGGACGCTGGGCGCGGTTTGGGTTTTAAACCCTTTAAAGCCGGAGCGTTCTAATTTAATTGCAATTGTTCTGATGGTTTGACGTATAATAGCTCTGCCGTCCAATCACTGATTTTCTTTGAGAAAAATGCTAGTTACAGATGACAAAATAAGCTACAATTTTAATATAATCGGTTCATGAGCTTAGTGGGCAGGGATTTATTTCTAGACCGCTAAATGAAACCGCACGTCAACCTCGTAAATCGTAGGTCGGTTCATTCAAAACAATATTTTATATGAATGGACATTATGCTAAGTAGACTGACATTGTGTTATTGTTGTGCTTTTTATCTAACGTTATGCTGGAGCATAAAGTGTATTTTGTATAATGTCATTCTCACTAAACACCCCTTTAATGACTCAGAAATGGTTTTATATTTTATGGATTAATTAAATGGCTATTTTAGCTATTCCTGACATAAGCATCAAGCGTTTGCTGTAAGATGATGTTTTTGCAAGTTTACAGCCCTTTACTAACTCAGAAATGTTTTATACGATATGTAATGGATTAATTAAATGGTAAATAATTACATAATTATGCACTGCAGCAAAGGATGGACATTTAGCCATCTGATACAGTCCCTGAAGAGAAGGAGGGTGCACGACACGGAGGACCGTCAGGCATGCACTTACTGTTATCTTACTGTATTGATACAACCTATAATTTCGCCGGTCACTAGCTACGTGGAACTCCGGACGCTGGGCGCGGTTTGGGTTTTAAACTGTTTTAAACCCTTTAAAGCCGGAGCGTTCTAATTTAATTACAATTGTTCTGATGGTTTGACGTATAATACCTCTGCCGTCCAATCACTGATTTTCTTTGAGAAAAATGCTAGATACAGATGACAAAATAAGCTACAATTTAATATAATTGGTTCATGAGCTTAGTGGGCGGGGATTTATTTCTAGACCGCTAAATGAAACCGCACGTCAACCTCGTAAATCGTAGGTCGGTTCATTCAAAACAATATTTTATATGAATGGACATTATGCTAAGTAGACTAACATTGTGTTATTGTTGTGCTTTTTATCTAACGTTATGCTGGAGCATAAAGTGTATTTGTATAATGTCATTCTCACTAAACACCCCTTTAATGACTCAGAAATGGTTTTATATTTTATGGATTAATTAAATGGCTATTTTAGCTATTCCTGACATAAGCATCAAGCGTTTGCTGTAAGATGATGTTTTTGCAAGTTTACAGCCCTTTACTTACTCAGAAATGGTTTTATACGATATGTAATGGATTAATTAAATGGTAAATAATTACATAATTATGCACTGCAGCAAAGGATGGACATTTAGCCATCTGATACAGTCCCTGAAGAGAAGGAGGGTGCACGACACGGAGGACCGTCAGGCATGCACTTACTGTTATCTTACTGTATTGATACAACCTATAATTTCGCCGGTCACTAGCTACGTGGAACTCCGGACGCTGGGCGCGGTTTGGGTTTTAAACTGTTTTAAACCCTTTAAAGCCGGAGCGTTCTAATTTAATTACAATTGTTCTGATGGTTTGACGTATAATAGCTCTGCCGTCCAATCACTGATTTTCTTTTAGAAAAATGCTAGTTACAGATGACAAAATAAGCTACAATTTAATATATAATTGGTTCATGAGCTTAGTGGGCGGGGATTTATTTCTAGACCGCTAAATGAAACCGCACGTCAACCTCGTAAATCGTAGGTCGGTTCATTCAAAACAATATTTTATATGAATGGACATTATGCTAAGTAGTCTAACATTGTGTTATTGTTGTGCTTTTTATCTAACGTTATTCTGGAGCATAAAGTGTTTTCTGTATAATGTAATTCCCACTAAACACCCCTTTAATGACTCAGAAATGGTTTTATATTTTATGGATTAATTAAATGGCTATTTTAGCTATTCCTGACATAAGCATCAAGCGTTTGCTGTAAGATGATGTTTTTGCAAGTTTACAGCCCTTTACTTACTCAGAAATGGTTTTATACGATATGTAATGGATTAATTAAATGGTAAATAATTACATAATTATGCACTGCAGCAAAGGATGGACATTTAGCCATCTGATACAGTCCCTGAAGAGAAGGAGGGTGCACGACACGGAGGACCGTCAGGCATGCACTTACTGTTATCTTACTGTATTGATACAACCTATAATTTCGCCGGTCACTAGCTACGTGGAACTCCGGACGCTGGGCGCGGTTTGGGTTTTAAACTGTTTTAAACCCTTTAAAGCCGGAGCGTTCTAATTTAATTACAATTGTTCTGATGGTTTGACGTATAATACCTCTGCCGTCCAATCACTGATTTTCTTTGAGAAAAATGCTAGATACAGATGACAAAATAAGCTACAATTTAATATAATCGGTTCATGAGCTTAGTGGGCGGGGATTTATTTCTAGACCGCTAAATGAAACCGCACGTCAACCTCGTAAATCGTAGGTCGGTTCATTCAAAACAATATTTTATATGAATGGACATTATGCTAAGTAGACTAACATTGTGTTATTGTTGTGCTTTTTATCTAACGTTATGCTGGAGCATAAAGTGTATTTTGTATAATGTCATTCTCACTAAACACCCCTTTAATGACTCAGAAATGGTTTTATATTTTATGGATTAATTAAATGGCTATTTTAGCTATTCCTGACATAAGCATCAAGCGTTTGCTGTAAGATGATGTTTTTGCAAGTTTACAGCCCTTTACTTACTCAGAAATGGTTTTATACGATATGTAATGGATTAATTAAATGGTAAATAATTACATAATTATGCACTGCAGCAAAGGATGGACATTTAGCCATCTGATACAGTCCCTGAAGAGAAGGAGGGTGCACGACACGGAGGACCGTCAGGCATGCACTTACTGTTATCTTACTGTATTGATACAACCTATAATTTCGCCGGTCACTAGCTACGTGGAACTCCGGACGCTGGGCGCGGTTTGGGTTTTAAACTGTTTTAAACCCTTTAAAGCCGGAGCGTTCTAATTTAATTACAATTGTTCTGATGGTTTGACGTATAATACCTCTGCCGTCCAATCACTGATTTTCTTTGAGAAAAATGCTAGATACAGATGACAAAATAAGCTACAATTTAATATAATTGGTTCATGAGCTTAGTGGGCGGGGATTTATTTCTAGACCGCTAAATGAAACCGCACGTCAACCTCGTAAATCGTAGGTCGGTTCATTCAAAACAATATTTTATATGAATGGACATTATGCTAAGTAGACTAACATTGTGTTATTGTTGTGCTTTTTATCTAACGTTATGCTGGAGCATAAAGTGTATTTTGTATAATGTCATTCTCACTAAACACCCCTTTAATGACTCAGAAATGGTTTTATATTTTATGGATTAATTAAATGGCTATTTTAGCTATTCCTGACATAAGCATCAAGCGTTTGCTGTAAGATGATGTTTTTGCAAGTTTACAGCCCTTTACTTACTCAGAAATGGTTTTATACGATATGTAATGGATTAATTAAATGGTAAATAATTACATAATTATGCACTGCAGCAAAGGATGGACATTTAGCCATCTGATACAGTCCCTGAAGAGAAGGAGGGTGCACGACACGGAGGACCGTCAGGCATGCACTTACTGTTATCTTACTGTATTGATACAACCTATAATTTCGCCGGTCACTAGCTACGTGGAACTCCGGACGCTGGGCGCGGTTTGGGTTTTAAACTGTTTTAAACCCTTTAAAGCCGGAGCGTTCTAATTTAATTACAATTGTTCTGATGGTTTGACGTATAATACCTCTGCCGTCCAATCACTGATTTTCTTTGAGAAAAATGCTAGATACAGATGACAAAATAAGCTACAATTTAATATAATTGGTTCATGAGCTTAGTGGGCGGGGATTTATTTCTAGACCGCTAAATGAAACCGCACGTCAACCTCGTAAATCGTAGGTCGGTTCATTCAAAACAATATTTTATATGAATGGACATTATGCTAAGTAGACTAACATTGTGTTATTGTTGTGCTTTTTATCTAACGTTATGCTGGAGCATAAAGTGTATTTTGTATAATGTCATTCTCACTAAACACCCCTTTAATGACTCAGAAATGGTTTTATATTTTATGGATTAATTAAATGGCTATTTTAGCTATTCCTGACATAAGCATCAAGCGTTTGCTGTAAGATGATGTTTTTGCAAGTTTACAGCCCTTTACTTACTCAGAAATGGTTTTATACGATATGTAATGGATTAATTAAATGGTAAATAATTACATAATTATGCACTGCAGCAAAGGATGGACATTTAGCCATCTGATACAGTCCCTGAAGAGAAGGAGGGTGCACGACACGGAGGACCGTCAGGCATGCACTTACTGTTATCTTACTGTATTGATACAACCTATAATTTCGCCGGTCACTAGCTACGTGGAACTCCGGACGCTGGGCGCGGTTTGGGTTTTAAACTGTTTTAAACCCTTTAAAGCCGGAGCGTTCTAATTTAATTACAATTGTTCTGATGGTTTGACGTATAATAGCTCTGCCGTCCAATCACTGATTTTCTTTTAGAAAAATGCTAGTTACAGATGACAAAATAAGCTACAATTTAATATAATTGGTTCATGAGCTTAGTGGGCGGGGATTTATTTCTAGACCGCTAAATGAAACCGCACGTCAACCTCGTAAATCGTAGGTCGGTTCATTCAAAACAATATTTTATATGAATGGACATTATGCTAAGTAGTCTAACATTGTGTTATTGTTGTGCTTTTTATCTAACGTTATTCTGGAGCATAAAGTGTTTTCTGTATAATGTAATTCCCACTAAACACCCCTTTAATGACTCAGAAATGGTTTTATATTTTATGGATTAATTAAATGGCTATTTTAGCTATTCCTGACATAAGCATCAAGCGTTTGCTGTAAGATGATGTTTTTGCAAGTTTACAGCCCTTTACTTACTCAGAAATGGTTTTATACGATATGTAATGGATTAATTAAATGGTAAATAATTACATAATTATGCACTGCAGCAAAGGATGGACATTTAGCCATCTGATACAGTCCCTGAAGAGAAGGAGGGTGCACGACACGGAGGACCGTCAGGCATGCACTTACTGTTATCTTACTGTATTGATACAACCGGAGCCCCCCTATCCGCGTTCCTTAGGAACGCGGATATGGGGGGCTCCGGTTGTATAATTTCGCCGGTCATTAGCTACGTGGAGCTCTGGACGCTGGGCGCGGTTTGGGTTTTAAACCCTTTAAAGCCGGAGCGTTCTAATTTAATTGCAATTGTTCTGATGGTTTGACGTATAATAGCTCTGCCGTCCAATCACTGATTTTCTTTGAGAAAAATGCTAGTTACAGATGACAAAATAAGCTACAATTTAATATAATCGGTTCATGAGCTTAGTGGGCGGGGATTTATTTCTAGACCGCTAAATGAAACCGCACGTCAACCTCGTAAATCGTAGGTCGGTTCATTCAAAACAATATTTTATATGAATGGACATTATGCTAAGTAGACTAACATTGTGTTATTGTTGTGCTTTTTATCTAACGTTATGCTGGAGCATAAAGTGTATTTTGTATAATGTAATTCTCACTAAACACCCCTTTAATGACTCAGAAATGGTTTTATATTTTATGGATTAATTAAATTGCTATTTTAGCTATTCCTGACATAAGCATCAAGCGTTTGCTGTAAGATGATGTTTTTGCAAGTTTACAGCCCTTTACTTACTCAGAAATGGTTTTATACGATATGTAATGGATTAATTAAATGGTAAATAATTACATAATTATGCACTGCAGCAAAGGATGGACATTTAGCCATCTGATACAGTCCCTGAAGAGAAGGAGGGTGCACGACACGGAGGACCGTCAGGCATGCACTTACTGTTATCTTACTGTATTGATACAACCTATAATTTCGCCGGTCACTAGCTACGTGGAACTCCGGACGCTGGGCGCGGTTTGGGTTTTAAACTGTTTTAAACCCTTTAAAGCCGGAGCGTTCTAATTTAATTACAATTGTTCTGATGGTTTGACGTATAATACCTCTGCCGTCCAATCACTGATTTTCTTTGAGAAAAATGCTAGATACAGATGACAAAATAAGCTACAATTTAATATAATTGGTTCATGAGCTTAGTGGGCGGGGATTTATTTCTAGACCGCTAAATGAAACCGCACGTCAACCTCGTAAATCGTAGGTCGGTTCATTCAAAACAATATTTTATATGAATGGACATTATGCTAAGTAGACTAACATTGTGTTATTGTTGTGCTTTTTATCTAACGTTATGCTGGAGCATAAAGTGTATTTTGTATAATGTCATTCTCACTAAACACCCCTTTAATGACTCAGAAATGGTTTTATATTTTACGGATTAATTAAATTGCTATTTTAGCTATTCCTGACATAAGCATCAAGCGTTTGCTGTAAGATGATGTTTTTGCAAGTTTACAGCCCTTTACTTACTCAGAAATGGTTTTATACGATATGTAATGGATTAATGAAATGGTAAATAATTACATAATTATGCACTGCAGCAAAGGATGGACATTTAGCCATCTGATACAGTCCCTGAAGAGAAGGAGGGTGCACGACACGGAGGACCGTCAGGCATGCACTTACTGTTATCTTACTGTATTGATACAACCTATAATTTCGCCGGTCACTGGCTACGTGGAACTCCGGACGCTGGGCGCGGTTTGGGGTTATAAACTGTTTTAAACCCTTTAAAGCCGGAGCGTTCTAATTTAATTACAATTGTTCTGATGGTTTGACGTATAATACCTCTGCCGTCCAATCACTGATTTTCTTTGAGAAAAATGCTAGATACAGATGACAAAATAAGCTACAATTTAATATAATTGGTTCATGAGCTTAGTGGGCGGGGATTTATTTCTAGACCGCTAAATGAAACCGCACGTCAACCTCGTAAATCGTAGGTCGGTTCATTCAAAACAATATTTTATATGAATGGACATTATGCTAAGTAGACTAACATTGTGTTATTGTTGTGCTTTTTATCTAACGTTATGCTGGAGCATAAAGTGTATTTTGTATAATGTCATTCTCACTAAACACCCCTTTAATGACTCAGAAATGGTTTTATATTTTATGGATTAATTAAATGGCTATTTTAGCTATTCCTGACATAAGCATCAAGCGTTTGCTGTAAGATGATGTTTTTGCAAGTTTACAGCCCTTTACTTACTCAGAAATGGTTTTATACGATATGTAATGGATTAATTAAATGGTAAATAATTACATAATTATGCACTGCAGCAAAGGATGGACATTTAGCCATCTGATACAGTCCCTGAAGAGAAGGAGGGTGCACGACACGGAGGACCGTCAGGCATGCACTTACTGTTATCTTACTGTATTGATACAACCTATAATTTCGCCGGTCACTAGCTACGTGGAACTCCGGACGCTGGGCGCGGTTTGGGTTTTAAACTGTTTTAAACCCTTTAAAGCCGGAGCGTTCTAATTTAATTACAATTGTTCTGATGGTTTGACGTATAATAGCTCTGCCGTCCAATCACTGATTTTCTTTTAGAAAAATGCTAGTTACAGATGACAAAATAAGCTACAATTTAATATAATTGGTTCATGAGCTTAGTGGGCGGGGATTTATTTCTAGACCGCTAAATGAAACCGCACGTCAACCTCGTAAATCGTAGGTCGGTTCATTCAAAACAATATTTTATATGAATGGACATTATGCTAAGTAGTCTAACATTGTGTTATTGTTGTGCTTTTTATCTAACGTTATTCTGGAGCATAAAGTGTTTTCTGTATAATGTAATTCCCACTAAACACCCCTTTAATGACTCAGAAATGGTTTTATATTTTATGGATTAATTAAATGGCTATTTTAGCTATTCCTGACATAAGCATCAAGCGTTTGCTGTAAGATGATGTTTTTGCAAGTTTACAGCCCTTTACTTACTCAGAAATGGTTTTATACGATATGTAATGGATTAATTAAATGGTAAATAATTACATAATTATGCACTGCAGCAAAGGATGGACATTTAGCCATCTGATACAGTCCCTGAAGAGAAGGAGGGTGCACGACACGGAGGACCGTCAGGCATGCACTTACTGTTATCTTACTGTATTGATACAACCTATAATTTCGCCGGTCACTAGCTACGTGGAACTCCGGACGCTGGGCGCGGTTTGGGTTTTAAACTGTTTTAAACCCTTTAAAGCCGGAGCGTTCTAATTTAATTACAATTGTTCTGATGGTTTGACGTATAATACCTCTGCCGTCCAATCACTGATTTTCTTTGAGAAAAATGCTAGATACAGATGACAAAATAAGCTACAATTTAATATAATTGGTTCATGAGCTTAGTGGGCGGGGATTTATTTCTAGACCGCTAAATGAAACCGCACGTCAACCTCGTAAATCGTAGGTCGGTTCATTCAAAACAATATTTTATATGAATGGACATTATGCTAAGTAGACTAACATTGTGTTATTGTTGTGCTTTTTATCTAACGTTATGCTGGAGCATAAAGTGTATTTTGTATAATGTCATTCTCACTAAACACCCCTTTAATGACTCAGAAATGGTTTTATATTTTATGGATTAATTAAATGGCTATTTTAGCTATTCCTGACATAAGCATCAAGCGTTTGCTGTAAGATGATGTTTTTGCAAGTTTACAGCCCTTTACTTACTCAGAAATGGTTTTATACGATATGTAATGGATTAATTAAATGGTAAATAATTACATAATTATGCACTGCAGCAAAGGATGGACATTTAGCCATCTGATACAGTCCCTGAAGAGAAGGAGGGTGCACGACACGGAGGACCGTCAGGCATGCACTTACTGTTATCTTACTGTATTGATACAACCGGAGCCCCCCTATCCGCGTTCCTTAGTTCAGGAACGCGGATATGGGGGGCTCCGGTTGTATAATTTCGCCGGTCACTAGCTACGTGGAGCTCTGGACGCTGGGCGCGGTTTGGGTTTTAAACCCTTTAAAGCCGGAGCGTTCTAATTTAATTGCAATTGTTCTGATGGTTTGACGTATAATAGCTCTGCCGTCCAATCACTGATTTTCTTTGAGAAAAATGCTAGTTACAGATGACAAAATAAGGTACAATTTAATATAATCGGTTCATGAGCTTAGTGGGCGGGGATTTATTTCTAGACCGCTAAATGAAACCGCACGTCAACCTCGTAAATCGTAGGTCGGTTCATTCAAAACAATATTTTATATGAATGGACATTATGCTAAGTAGACTAACATTGTGTTATTGTTGTGCTTTTTATCTAACGTTATGCTGGAGCATAAAGTGTATTTTGTATAATGTCATTCTCACTAAACACCCCTTTAATGACTCAGAAATGGTTTTATATTTTATGGATTAATTAAATTGCTATTTTAGCTATTCCTGACATAAGCATCAAGCGTTTGCTGTAAGATGATGTTTTTGCAAGTTTACAGCCCTTTACTTACTCAGAAATGGTTTTATACGATATGTAATGGATTAATTATGTAATGTTCCGCTCCCTTCTTGTCCGTTTTCCGTGTTTTCCTGTTTTCCCTCCGTGTCATGTTGGATCCCTTTGTCCGTGTTTTCCCCGCTGCTGCGGACTAGGCGTGTCCTTCCCTGTCTTGTTCGTCTGGTTGTTTTGTCTTACTTCCGCCTTTCACTCCCTCCCCCTCGTTGCATGCATTGCCTCACCTGGTGTCTTGCAATCACTCCCGGTTTATGTTCACACCTGTACCGTATTTAGTCCTGTCAGTTAGCTCACTATATAGTCTTTCGGCTGGCTGCCAGTCGGCGCCAGTTCGTTAACTATCGTCACTTGGTGTTAGTGCTCGACTCGTTATCTGGTCTCCCTGCGTGAACTATTCGCTTAGTTGTGGAATGTGTTTCCCGTGCAGCTTAAGTTCTTCGCAAAACTACGGATTGGTAGTTTACCTCCCGCACAATTTCCTGTCATTTGGTGTAGCTAACCTGTTTCCCTTCTCCTCCATCTAACCCTGCACCCATTCTCCCGTGGCAGTGTTCGTTTTCCCCGTGTTCGTTGTGTGTGTTGCGGTACCTCCACCTCCAGCGCGTGTAGGCTCCGGGGTGATTCGTTACCTGGCTACCCTCCAGTTGTTCCTGTCCGACCGAAGAAACCACCCAGTTCTTCGGCGCCGGCTCCTGGAGCTCTGGAGACAGTCAGCTACTTACGGACCTACCGCAGCTGCGCCACATCACTCTGTCCTGCCGTGCTACATCAAACCACCTGACTTCCAAACCCGGCACCTCCGTGAGAACCTCCCGGTCTTTCCCGTGCCTTCCCTTGCACTAACCCCCCTCTGTTGTTTTGTTTCTCTGTACCGGTGCAGTCAGTCCGGTCCAGTTCCTGCCCTGCCGTAGTGAGTCGCTCCCCTGCCAGTTCCAGTCCAGTCCAGGCGTGAGTTGTACAACTACTCGCTCAAGGTCCAGTTCCGGTTTGGAACATTCCGTTTCATACACGGATTCCTGTGTGGACCTCCCGTTCCAGTCCAGTCCAGTTCCGGTTTGGAACATTCCGTTCCAGTACCCGATTCCCGTGTGGACCTCCCGGTCCAGTTCCAGTCCAGTCCAGTTCCGGTTCGGAACATTCCGTTCCTGAGCCAGATTCCCGTGTGGACCACCCGGTCCAGTTCCAGTCCAGTCCAGTTCCGGTTTGGAACAGTCCGTTCCAGATCCTCCAGTCCAGCTCCGGCTTGGAGCAGCCCGCCCCGGGCTTCCAGGCGCAAGACCTCTGTACATTCTGTGTTTGCCTTTCCTGTACAGTGTTGGGACTACCCCAACACTTAATTTATTAAAAACACCCCTTTGTGAAATCTGTCTCCTGGTCGTTGCACTTGGGTTCGTCCCGTAACAGATACGTAACAGAACGAACTGGCCAAAAACATGGACCCAGCCGACCTGGAGCAGATTCGGCACGCCTTCTCCTGCCAAACTGCGGTCAGCGACCAACAGGGCCGTCGTTTGGACGACGTGTTGGAAGTACTGAGGGGCATCACGGAACAAGTGACGCAGCTGTCTCTTCACCAGCCGCTTCCGCGTATTCCATTGGGCTCTACACCGCCCGTACCGGATCCTCCGGCGGACCCTCCTGTGTCCACTTCATTTCGTGAGCCTCGCGTACAACATCCTGAGTTATTCCGCGGGGAATTGGGGAAATGTCGCGAATTTCTTATGAAATGCGACATTGTCTTCCGGATGCAGCCCTCCTCCTTCGCCTCCGACCCATGTAAGATCGCGTTCATTATGAGCAGCCTGGGAGGAGGTGCCCTGGAGTGGGCTACATCCATCTGGGATAGCCAAGCCGCGCTCTGCAACAACTTCGCTGCCTTCACCGCCGAGATGCGGCGCGTGTTTGACCACCCTACCTGTGGGCGAGATGCAACTCAGCGCCTACTTCAGGTCCGTCAAGGGAGTCGTAGCGTCGCGGAGATGGCCATCCAATTTCGTACCCTCGCCGCGGAGTCCGGATGGAACGACACCGCCCTTCAGGGGGCTTTCCGCCAGGCACTCAGCGAGGAGCTTAAAGACCAACTAGCCACCCGTGAGGAATCCACCTCCCTCAATAGCCTGATTAGCCTGGCCATAGCAGTCGACAACCGTCTTCGTATCCGGGCCCGTGAGCGTGGGGGGAATCCCGGTCACCTTCCTCACATACGCTCTCACCCTTCTGCTTCTGGATCCAGGGCGGCGTCTGGGGTCTCCGAAGAGGAGCCCATGCAACTGGGCAGAGTTGCGGTCAACTCTGCAGAGCGCCAACGTCGCCTGCGATCCAGGTCTTGCTTCTATTGTGGCAAACCTGGCCACCAGATCGCCTCATGTCCCATCCGCCCAAAAGAATAGGCTCGCCAGTTAAACTGGGCGTACTGACGAGCCCTATCATACCCTGCCATGCAGCCCAGAATCGCCTGGTTTTCAAGGCCACTCTCCTGTGGAGGGACAAGTCCGAAGTCTCGTCGGCCCTCATCGACTCTGGAGCCGACGCCAACTTCATGGACACCACCTTCGCCCAGAGGGCCGGCATCCCCACGGAGCTTCTACCCTCTCCCATTACTGCCTTCGCCTTAGACGGTCGGAGTCTGGGGTTAGTGACCCACTCCACCGTTCCCTTACAGCTCGTCCTTTCCGGCAATCATCGGGAGAGCATTCAACTCCTCCTCATCAATTCTAAACAATCAGCCATAGTTTTAGGGCAGACCTGGCTCCGTCTCCATAACCCGCACATCGACTGGCAGGGCGGACGCATCCTGGCGTGGAGTGGCCACTGCCTGGCTAGCTGTCTCCGCTCCGCTCTTCCCCCTCCGGGGTCCAAGAATCCCAGCACCAACCTACCCGAACCCGATATGTCCACCGTTCCCAAGCAATATCACGACCTCGGTCGCACCTTTTCGAAATCACGTGCTCTGTCCCTACCTCCTCACCGCCCTTACGATTGTTGTATTGATCTGCTGGCGGGAGCCAAACTTCCGTCCGGCCGTCTCTACAGTCTGTCGGGACCAGAGAAACTCGCCATGGAGGAGTATATCCATGAGTCCCTCGCCTCGGGCATCATCCGTCCCTCCTCTTCTCCGGTTGGTGCTGGGTTCTTTTTTGTAGGGAAAAAGGACGGCTCACTACGGCCCTGCATCGACTACCGGGGACTCAATTCCATCACCATCCGCAACAAATATCCTCTCCCCCTCATTAACACTGCTTTTGAACCCCTCTCACAGGCCGTCATTTTTACCAAGCTCGACCTCCGTAATGCGTACCACTTGGTGCGCATACGGGAGGGGGATGAGTGGAAGACTGCCTTCAATACCCCGTTGGGCCACTATGAGTACCTGGTGGTCCCTTTCGGCCTTACTAACGCCCCGGCAGTCTTCCAGGGCATGGTGAATGACGTACTGCGAGACCTATTGGGTAAGACTGTTTTTGTTTACATTGACGACATTTTGATTTTTTCTAAGTCCCCTCAGGAGCACATTCTCCATGTCCGGGAGGTTCTCCAGCGGCTCCTCGAGAACCAGCTCTTCGTCAAGGCGGAGAAGTGCTCCTTCCACGTCTCTTCAGTCCCGTTCCTCGGCTTCATTATTGAGGAGGGCAGTATCCGGGCGGATCCGGTCAAAGTCAAGGCGGTGACGGAATGGCCCCAACCCACCTCTCGTAAGCACCTACAACAATTCCTTGGTTTTGCTAATTTCTATCGTCGTTTTATCCGTAATTACAGTGTCATTGCTGCCCCCCTTACCAAACTTACCTCCACTGCTTTTTCTTTCTGTTGGAACTCCGAAGCCCAGCGTGCTTTTGAACAGCTCAAAACACGGTTTTCCTCAGCCCCTATTCTTTGCCACCCTGATCCCTCCCGCCAATTTACGATTGAGGTGGATGCCTCCGACACCGGCGTGGGGGCCATTCTGTCCCAACGTGCCGCCTTGGACAACAAACTCCATCCCTGTGCCTTTTTCTCCCGGAGGCTGTCCTCCGCTGAGCGAAATTATGATGTCGGGGATCGGGAGCTTCTTGCCATTAAGCTGGCTCTTGAGGAGTGGCGCCACTGGCTGGAGGGGGCAGGTACCCCCTTTGTTGTTTTAACTGACCACCAAAATTTAATTTATTTAAGGTCTGCTAAGAGGCTGAATGCTAGACAGGCTAGGTGGTCACTTTTCTTTGCCCGGTTCAATTTTTCGTTATCCTATCGCCCCGGTTCCCGCAATATTAAGGCGGATGCCTTATCCCGTGTGTTTTCCCTTCCCTCCAGTCCTGCTGACCCCGAACCCATTCTTCCAGCGTCCTGTATGGTGGCTGCGGTCTCCTGGAGGATTGAGGAGATCGTGAGGTCCGCCCAGACTTCCCACCCTGACCCCCGTAATAACCCTAACCCCTCCCTGTTTGTTCCCGACTCCGCCCGCTCCCAGGTCCTTGAGTGGGTTCACGCCTCCTGCCTGGCGTGTCACCCAGGTGTTGCCAGAACGACCACCCTCGTCAGGAGGAGCTTTTGGTGGCCCACCCTCAAGGAGGATACCCGTGCTTTTGTCCTGGCCTGCCCAGTATGCGCCAGGAGCAAGGCTTCCCACCAGCCTCCCTCTGGTCGTCTCCTTCCCCTCCCTGTCCCGGGCCGTCCTTGGAGCCACATTGGGGTGGATTTTGTAACCGGTCTGCCGTTGTCAGAGGGCAACTCTGTCATTCTGACAATTGTGGATCGGTTCTCCAAGGCGGTTCACTTCATTCCCCTCCCCAAGCTCCCGTCCGCCCTCGAAACGGCGGAGCTCCTGGTGGTACATGTGGTCAGGCTGCACGGGATCCCATCCGATATTGTGTCGGATCGTGGGCCCCAATTCTCCTCCCAGGTCTGGAAGGCGTTCTGTGTAGCCCTGGGGGCCTCGGCCAGTCTGTCGTCTGGCTTCCATCCCCAGTCGAACGGCCAGGCAGAGAGGGCGAACCAGGACCTGGGGGCCGCCCTGCGGTGCGTCACGGCTCGCAATCCCGCCTCCTGGAGCCGTTTCCTCCCCTGGGTGGAGTACTCTCACAACTCCCTTAAGAGTACCTCCACCGGGTTATCCCCTTTCGAGTGCTCGTTAGGGTACCAACCCCCTCTCCTGTCGGTCCAGGAGGCCGAGGTAGCAGTCCCCTCTGTCAAAGCCCACATCCTCAAATGCAAGCGCATTTGGAGGCTTGCACGCACCGCACTCCTACGTTCCAATTCCCGGTCACAGCGTCTGGCGGACCTGCACAGGACCGCAGCCCCCAAGTACAGGGCCGGTCAGCAGGTCTGGCTGTCCACGTCCAACATTTCCCTTCCCTCCTCCTCTAAAAAACTTCGGCCCCGGTTCATTGGTCCCTTCCCTGTTGTATGTCTTGTCAACCCAGTTTCCGTCAAACTCTCCCTCCCTGCCTCCCTCAAAGTTTACCCCGTTTTTCATGTTTCCCAAATTAAGCCTGTCGCCTCCAGCCCCCTCAGTGCCCCTACCCTCCCTCCTCCACCTGTCCGGGTCATCAACAACGCCCCGGCCTACACGGTGGACCGCATCATCGACATCCGCCGTAAGGGTCGGGGTTTCCAATACCTCGTGGACTGGGAGGGGTATGGTCCTGAGGAGCGGTCATGGCTCCACAGGGGCCTCATCCTGGATCAATCACTGATCCAGGATTTCCACAGTCGCTTCCCATCCAAGACCAGGCCGCCAGGTACGCCAGGTGGCGTACGTTGAGGGGGGGGTACTGTAATGTTCCGCTCCCTTCCTGTCCGTTTTCCGTGTTTTCCTGTTTTCCCTCCGTGTCATGTTGGATCCCTTTGTCCGTGTTTTCCCCGCTGCTGCGGACTAGGCGTGTCCTTCCCTGTCTTGTTCGTCTGGTTGTTTTGTCTTACTTCCGCCTTTCACTCCCTCCCCCTCGTTGCATGCATTGCCTCACCTGGTGTCTTGCAATCACTCCCGGTTTATGTTCACACCTGTACCGTATTTAGTCCTGTCAGTTAGCTCACTATATAGTCTTTCGGCTGGCTGCCAGTCGGCGCCAGTTCGTTAACTATCGTCACTTGGTGTTAGTGCTCGACTCGTTATCTGGTCTCCCTGCGTGAACTATTCGCTTAGTTGTGGAATGTGTTTCCCGTGCAGCTTAAGTTCTTCGCAAAACTACGGATTGGTAGTTTACCTCCCGCACAATTTCCTGTCATTTGGTGTAGCTAACCTGTTTCCCTTCTCCTCCATCTAACCCTGCACCCATTCTCCCGTGGCAGTGTTCGTTTTCCCCGTGTTCGTTGTGTGTGTTGCGGTACCTCCACCTCCAGCGCGTGTAGGCTCCGGGGTGATTCGTTACCTGGCTACCCTCCAGTTGTTCCTGTCCGACCGAAGAAACCACCCAGTTCTTCGGCGCCGGCTCCTGGAGCTCTGGAGACAGTCAGCTACTTACGGACCTACCGCAGCTGCGCCACATCACTCTGTCCTGCCGTGCTACATCAAACCACCTGACTTCCAAACCCGGCACCTCCGTGAGAACCTCCCGGTCTTTCCCGTGCCTTCCCTTGCACTAACCCCCCTCTGTTGTTTTGTTTCTCTGTACCGGTGCAGTCAGTCCGGTCCAGTTCCTGCCCTGCCGTAGTGAGTCGCTCCCCTGCCAGTTCCAGTCCAGTCCAGGCGTGAGTTGTACAACTACTCGCTCAAGGTCCAGTTCCGGTTTGGAACATTCCGTTTCATACACGGATTCCTGTGTGGACCTCCCGTTCCAGTCCAGTCCAGTTCCGGTTTGGAACATTCCGTTCCAGTACCCGATTCCCGTGTGGACCTCCCGGTCCAGTTCCAGTCCAGTCCAGTTCCGGTTCGGAACATTCCGTTCCTGAGCCAGATTCCCGTGTGGACCACCCGGTCCAGTTCCAGTCCAGTCCAGTTCCGGTTTGGAACAGTCCGTTCCAGATCCTCCAGTCCAGCTCCGGCTTGGAGCAGCCCGCCCCGGGCTTCCAGGCGCAAGACCTCTGTACATTCTGTGTTTGCCTTTCCTGTACAGTGTTGGGACTACCCCAACACTTAATTTATTAAAAACACCCCTTTGTGAAATCTGTCTCCTGGTCGTTGCACTTGGGTTCGTCCCGTAACAGATACGTAACAAATTAAATGGTAAATAATTACATAATTATGCACTGCAGCAAAGGATGGACATTTAGCCATCTGATACAGTCCCTGAAGAGAAGGAGGGTGCACGACACGGAGGACCGTCAGGCATGCACTTACTGTTATCTTACTGTATTGATACAACCTATAATTTCGCCGGTCACTAGCTACGTGGAACTCCGGACGCTGGGCGCGGTTTGGGTTTTAAACTGTTTTAAACCCTTTAAAGCCGGAGCGTTCTAATTTAATTACAATTGTTCTGATGGTTTGACGTATAATACCTCTGCCGTCCAATCACTGATTTTCTTTGAGAAAAATGCTAGATACAGATGACAAAATAAGCTACAATTTAATATAATTGGTTCATGAGCTTAGTGGGCGGGGATTTATTTCTAGACCGCTAAATGAAACCGCACGTCAACCTCGTAAATCGTAGGTCGGTTCATTCAAAACAATATTTTATATGAATGGACATTATGCTAAGTAGACTAACATTGTGTTATTGTTGTGCTTTTTATCTAACGTTATGCTGGAGCATAAAGTGTATTTTGTATAATGTCATTCTCACTAAACACCCGTTTAATGACTCAGAAATGGTTTTATATTTTATGGATTAATTAAATGGCTATTTTAGCTATTCCTGACATAAGCATCAAGCGTTTGCTGTAAGATGATGTTTTTGCAAGTTTACAGCCCTTTACTTACTCAGAAATGGTTTTATACGATATGTAATGGATTAATTAAATGGTAAATAATTACATAATTATGCACTGCAGCAAAGGATGGACATTTAGCCATCTGATACAGTCCCTGAAGAGAAGGAGGGTGCACGACACGGAGGACCGTCAGGCATGCACTTACTGTTATCTTACTGTATTGATACAACCTATAATTTCGCCGGTCACTAGCTACGTGGAGCTCTGGACGCTGGGCGCGGTTTGGGTTTTAAACCCTTTAAAGCCGGAGCGTTCTAATTTAATTGCAATTGTTCTGATGGTTTGACGTATAATAGCTCTGCCGTCCAATCACTGATTTTCTTTGAGAAAAATGCTAGTTACAGATGACAAAATAAGCTACAATTTAATATAATCGGTTCATGAGCTTAGTGGGCGGGGATTTATTTCTAGACCGCTAAATGAAACCGCACGTCAACCTCGTAAATCGTAGGTCGGTTCATTCAAAACAATATTTTATATGAATGGACATTATGCTAAGTAGACTAACATTGTGTTATTGTTGTGCTTTTTATCTAACGTTATGCTGGAGCATAAAGTGTATTTTGTATAATGTCATTCTCACTAAACACCCCTTTAATGACTCAGAAATGGTTTTATATTTTATGGATTAATTAAATTGCTATTTTAGCTATTCCTGACATAAGCATCAAGCGTTTGCTGTAAGATGATGTTTTTGCAAGTTTACAGCCCTTTACTTACTCAGAAATGGTTTTATACGATATGTAATGGATTAATTAAATGGTAAATAATTACATAATTATGCACTGCAGCAAAGGATGGACATTTAGCCATCTGATACAGTCCCTGAAGAGAAGGAGGGTGCACGACACGGAGGACCGTCAGGCATGCACTTACTGTTATCTTACTGTATTGATACAACCTATAATTTCGCCGGTCACTAGCTACGTGGAGCTCTGGACGCTGGGCGCGGTTTGGGTTTTAAACCCTTTAAAGCCGGAGCGTTCTAATTTAATTGCAATTGTTCTGATGGTTTGACGTATAATACCTCTGCCGTCCAATCACTGATTTTCTTTGAGAAAAATGCTAGATACAGATGACAAAATAAGCTACAATTTAATATAATCGGTTCATGAGCTTAGTGGGCAGGGATTTATTTCTAGACCGCTAAATGAAACCGCACGTCAACCTCGTAAATCGTAGGTCGGTTCATTCAAAACAATATTTTATATGAATGGACATTATGCTAAGTAGACTAACATTGTGTTATTGTTGTGCTTTTTATCTAACGTTATGCTGGAGCATAAAGTGTATTTTGTATAATGTCATTCTCACTAAACACCCCTTTAATGACTCAGAAATGGTTTTATATTTTATGGATTAATTAAATGGCTATTTTAGCTATTCCTGACATAAGCATCAAGCGTTTGCTGTAAGATGATGTTTTTTGCAAGTTTACAGCCCTTTACTTACTCAGAAATGGTTTTATACGATATGTAATGGATTAATTAAATGGTAAATAATTACATAATTATGCACTGCAGCAAAGGATGGACATTTAGCCATCTGATACAGTCCCTGAAGAGAAGGAGGGTGCACGACACGGAGGACCGTCAGGCATGCACTTACTGTTATCTTACTGTATTGATACAACCTATAATTTCGCCGGTCACTAGCTACGTGGAACTCCGGACGCTGGGCGCGGTTTGGGTTTTAAACTGTTTTAAACCCTTTAAAGCCGGAGCGTTCTAATTTAATTACAATTGTTCTGATGGTTTGACGTATAATACCTCTGCCGTCCAATCACTGATTTTCTTTGAGAAAAATGCTAGATACAGATGACAAAATAAGCTACAATTTAATATAATTGGTTCATGAGCTTAGTGGGCGGGGATTTATTTCTAGACCGCTAAATGAAACCGCACGTCAACCTCGTAAATCGTAGGTCGGTTCATTCAAAACAATATTTTATATGAATGGACATTATGCTAAGTAGACTAACATTGTGTTATTGTTGTGCTTTTTATCTAACGTTATGCTGGAGCATAAAGTGTATTTTGTATAATGTCATTCTCACTAAACACCCCTTTAATGACTCAGAAATGGTTTTATATTTTATGGATTAATTAAATGGCTATTTTAGCTATTCCTGACATAAGCATCAAGCGTTTGCTGTAAGATGATGTTTTTGCAAGTTTACAGCCCTTTACTTACTCAGAAATGGTTTTATACGATATGTAATGGATTAATTAAATGGTAAATAATTACATAATTATGCACTGCAGCAAAGGATGGACATTTAGCCATCTGATACAGTCCCTGAAGAGAAGGAGGGTGCACGACACGGAGGACCGTCAGGCATGCACTTACTGTTATCTTACTGTATTGATACAACCTATAATTTCGCCGGTCACTAGCTACGTGGAACTCCGGACGCTGGGCGCGGTTTGGGTTTTAAACTGTTTTAAACCCTTTAAAGCCGGAGCGTTCTAATTTAATTACAATTGTTCTGATGGTTTGACGTATAATAGCTCTGCCGTCCAATCACTGATTTTCTTTTAGAAAAATGCTAGTTACAGATGACAAAATAAGCTACAATTTAATATAATTGGTTCATGAGCTTAGTGGGCGGGGATTTATTTCTAGACCGCTAAATGAAACCGCACGTCAACCTCGTAAATCGTAGGTCGGTTCATTCAAAACAATATTTTATATGAATGGACATTATGCTAAGTAGTCTAACATTGTGTTATTGTTGTGCTTTTTATCTAACGTTATTCTGGAGCATAAAGTGTTTTCTGTATAATGTAATTCCCACTAAACACCCCTTTAATGACTCAGAAATGGTTTTATATTTTATGGATTAATTAAATGGCTATTTTAGCTATTCCTGACATAAGCATCAAGCGTTTGCTGTAAGATGATGTTTTTGCAAGTTTACAGCCCTTTACTTACTCAGAAATGGTTTTATACGATATGTAATGGATTAATTAAATGGTAAATAATTACATAATTATGCACTGCAGCAAAGGATGGACATTTAGCCATCTGATACAGTCCCTGAAGAGAAGGAGGGTGCACGACACGGAGGACCGTCAGGCATACACTTACTGTTATCTTACTGTATTGATACAACCTATAATTTCGCCGGTCACTAGCTACGTGGAACTCCGGACGCTGGGCGCGGTTTGGGTTTTAAACTGTTTTAAACCCTTTAAAGCCGGAGCGTTCTAATTTAATTACAATTGTTCTGATGGTTTGACGTATAATACCTCTGCCGTCCAATCACTGATTTTCTTTGAGAAAAATGCTAGATACAGATGACAAAATAAGCTACAATTTAATATAATTGGTTCATGAGCTTAGTGGGCGGGGATTTATTTCTAGACCGCTAAATGAAACCGCACGTCAACCTCGTAAATCGTAGGTCGGTTCATTCAAAACAATATTTTATATGAATGGACATTATGCTAAGTAGACTAACATTGTGTTATTGTTGTGCTTTTTATCTAACGTTATGCTGGAGCATAAAGTGTATTTTGTATAATGTCATTCTCACTAAACACCCCTTTAATGACTCAGAAATGGTTTTATATTTTATGGATTAATTAAATGGCTATTTTAGCTATTCCTGACATAAGCATCAAGCGTTTGCTGTAAGATGATGTTTTTGCAAGTTTACAGCCCTTTACTTACTCAGAAATGGTTTTATACGATATGTAATGGATTAATTAAATGGTAAATAATTACATAATTATGCACTGCAGCAAAGGATGGACATTTAGCCATCTGATACAGTCCCTGAAGAGAAGGAGGGTGCACGACACGGAGGACCGTCAGGCATGCACTTACTGTTATCTTACTGTATTGATACAACCGGAGCCCCCCATATCCGCGGGGGGGGATAGGGGGGCTCCGGTTGTATAATTTCGCCGGTCACTAGCTACGTGGAGCTCTGGACGCTGGGCGCGGTTTGGGTTTTAAACCCTTTAAAGCCGGAGCGTTCTAATTTAATTGCAATTGTTCTGATGGTTTGACGTATAATAGCTCTGCCGTACAATCACTGATTTTCTTTTAGAAAAATGCTAGTTACAGATGACAAAATAAGCTACAATTTAATATAATTGGTTCATGAGCTTAGTGGGCGGGGATTTATTTCTAGACCGCTAAATGAAACCGCACGTCAACCTCGTAAATCGTAGGTCGGTTCATTCAAAACAATATTTTATATGAATGGACATTATGCTAAGTAGACTAACATTGTGTTATTGTTGTGCTTTTTATCTAACGTTATGCTGGAGCATAAAGTGTATTTTGTATAATGTCATTCTCACTAAACACCCCTTTAATGACTCAGAAATGGTTTTATATTTTATGGATTAATTAAATGGCTATTTTAGCTATTCCTGACATAAGCATCAAGCGTTTGCTGTAAGATGATGTTTTTGCAAGTTTACAGCCCTTTACTTACTCAGAAATGGTTTTATACGATATGTAATGGATTAATGAAATGGTAAATAATTACATAATTATGCACTGCAGCAAAGGATGGACATTTAGCCATCTGATACAGTCCCTGAAGAGAAGGAGGGTGCACAACACGGAGGACCATCAGGGCATACACTTACTGTTATCTTACTGTATTGATACAACCGGAGCCCCCCTATCCGCATTCCTTAGTTCCTAAGGAACGCGGATATGGGGGGCTCCGGTTGTATAATTTTGCCGGTCACTAGCTACGTGGAGCTCTGGACGCTGGGCGCGGTTTGGGTTTAAAACTGTTTTAAACCCTTTAAAGCCGGAGCGTTCTAATTTAATTACAATTGTTCTGATGGTTTGACGTATAATAGCTCTGCCGTCCAATCACTGATTTTCTTTTAGAAAAATGCTAGTTACAGATGACAAAATAAGCTACAATTTAATATAATTGGTTCTTGAGCTTAGTGGGCGGGGATTCATTTCTAGACCGCTAAATGAAACCGCACGTCAACCTCGTAAATCGTAGGTCTGTTCATTCAAAACAATATTTTATATGAATGGACATTATGCTAAGTAGTCTAACATTGTGTTATTGTTGTGCTTTTTATCTAACGTTACTCTGGAGCATAAAGTGTTTTCTGTATAATGTAATTCTCACTAAACACCCCTTTAATGACTCAGAAATGGTTTTATATTTTATGGATTAATTAAATGGCTATTTTAGCTATTCCTGACATAAGCATCAAGCGTTTGCTGTAAGATGATGTTTTTTGCAAGTTTACAGCCCTTTAATTACTCAGAAATGGTTTTATATGATATGTAATGGATTAATGAAATGGTAAATAATTACATAATTATGCACTGCAGCAAAGGATGGACATTTAGCCATCTGATACAGTCCCTGAAGAGAAGGAGGGTGCACGACACGGAGTACCATCAGGCATGCACTTACTGTTATCTTACGGTATTGATACAACCGGAGCCCCCCTATCCGCGTTCCTTAGTTCCTTAGCTGATATGGGGGGCTCCGGTTGTATAATTTCGCCGGTCACTAGCTACGTGGAGCTCTGGACGCTGGGCGCGGTTTGGGTTTTAAACCCTTTAAAGCCGGAGCGTTCTAATTTAATTGCAATTGTTCTGATGGTTTGACGTATAATAGCTCTGCCGTCCAATCACTGATATTCTTTTAGAAAAATGCTAGTTACAGATGACAAAATAAGCTACAATTTAATATAATTGGTTCATGAGCTTAGTGGGCGGGGATTTATTTCTAGACCGCTAAATGAAACCGCACGTCAACCTCGTAAATCGTAGGTCTGTTCATTCAAAACAATATTTTATATGAATGGACATTATGCTAAGTAGTCTAACATTGTGTTATTGTTGTGCTTTTCATCTAACGTTACTCTGGAGCATAAAGTGTTTTCTGTATAATGTCATTCTCACTAAACACCCCTTTAATGACTCAGAAATGGTTTTATATTTTATGGATTCATTAAATGGCTATTTTAGCTATTCCTGACATAAGCATCAAGCGTTTGCTGTAAGATGATGTTTTTTGCAAGTTTACAGCCCTTTAATTACTCAGAAATGGTTTTATATGATATGTAATGGATTAATGAAATGGTAAATAATTACATAATTATGCACTGCAGCAAAGGATGGACATTTAGCCATCTGATACAGTCCCTGAAGAGGAGGAGGGTGCACGACACGGAGGACCATCAGGGCATGCACTTACTGTTATCTTACTGTATTGATACAACCGGAGCCCCCCTATCCGCATTCCTTAGTTCCTAAGGAACGCGGATATGGGGGGCTCCGGTTGTATAATTTTGCCGGTCACTAGCTACGTGGAGCTCCGGACGCTGGGCGCGGTTTGGGTTTTAAACTGTTTTAAACCCTTTAAAGCCGGAGCGTTCTAATTTAATTACAATTGTTCTGATGGTTTGACGTATAATAGCTCTGCCGTCCAATCACTGATTTTCTTTCTGAAAAATGCTAGTTACAGATGACAAAATTAGCTACAATTTCATATAATTGTTTCATGAGCTTAGTCGACGGGTATTTATTTCTAGACCGCTAAATGAAACCGCACATCAACCTCGTAAATCCAGAATAGCTATTTTAGCTATTCCTGACATAAGCATCAAGCGTTTGCTGTAAGATTATGTTTTTGCAAGTTTACAGCCCTTTAATTACTCAGAAATGGTTTTATATGATATGTAATCGATTAATGAAATGGTAAATAATTACATAATTATGCACTGCAGCAAAGGATGGACATTTAGCCATCTGATACAGTCCCTGAAGAGAAGGAGGCATCTAATCTCTTAGTTGTCCTCAGCCCAACATAATTAAATTGTCCTTGGGCATCTAGCCTCTTAGTTGTCCTCAGCCCAACATAATTAAATTGTCCTTAGGCATCTAATCTATATGTTTGAGAGGTCAAGGAATTAAATTATGGTGATAATTTGAATGTCAGGATAGGGGTTATAAGTCAAATGGTCAAATTTTGTATTTTCCTTGTTTTTAATGCAGTACCAAGCATAATTATCTGCACATATGTTTTATGACTTTAAGCGACCTTTCATATTTCATCTCATTATATACATGATTATCCAAAAGTTTTCATGAACAGTTTATTGCAGATTGCATGTCATACATTTAAGATACATGTGTGAAGCAGACAATCTTACTTTTCCCAGATCGTGTGCTGGAAAATAAAAAGTAGCCAGTTTCTCTGTCCTTTGGGGTTGCAGAATTTGTTTTTCTGAAGGTTCCACTTCCCAGTGAGTTTATTGTTGTTATCTTGTCAATGATGAATTTCTCTTCATCCTCATCTGCTTTCAGTACATGGACTTCGATTACCCTATTCTTTTTATGTCCTTTACTTCTCTCCTCCTTAAAGACTGACTTCTGAATGTAATCTTCCATTTTGGTCAATATCTGTCAAAAATATACAAAAAATGATGAGATACAGATACAGAAGACAATATCATTGAATGTGTATTGTGATCTATTGTTATGTTCCCTACACTATAGATCTTGGACTCCAAATCTAGTATTTAGTGAAAAGGTGCTGCAAAATTGTAGACAGATGCCAGTCAATAACCTATCTTGAACTAACATAGCATTCTATCATAAATACATTCAAGAATGCATATAGCTAGTTTATATAAAAACAGGCTACAGACTAAATGATGGGCTGAGGACAACTAGCCTAAGACATTAGGTGCTGTGAGGAGGCTAATGATATGCCGAGGACAGCAACTATTAGGTTGGATGCCTGAGGACAATACTGCGGCTAATGTTAGGCTGAGGACAACAAATAACAGGTTACATCTCTATGCACAATATAGTAACATTGGGCTGAGGACAACAAATAAGCGGTGAGATGCCTAAGGACAACATCTAAGAAGTTAGATGCCTGTGCCCGGTTGCACAAAACACCTTAAGTTAAATTCTCCCTTAGAATTACCCTTAAGTATTCCTTAAAGCTAAGTGAGTTGCATAAAAAAATCCTTAAGTGTTACTTAAGGGAAATATTAAGGTTCCCCTTAAGAAAACCCTTAAGTGTTTTAATTGTACTAAGTAATCCCTTAGAATCCGTTGGGTTGCACAAAACTCCTTAACCGCCATTTCCTTAAGGATTTTTTAAGGCTATAAATATATTCCCTTAACTTTTCCTTTAAAAACGCAAACATGGCTGAATTTTTGTATCCATTGGAAGAGGAAAAAGTGAGACTACATCGACAAGTGTTTCGGGACCGGGAAAACCCATTAGACCACCTGAGTGATGAAAAATTATTTAGCGAATACAGATTTGACCGTCAATCCATTTTTTGTATTACCGCAGATTTAGAAGACGACTTGAGCCATCAAACTCAACGTAATCATGCTCTACCTCCAGTTTTGCAGGTACTAATTGCACTCCGTTTTTTCGCAACGGGAAGCTTTCAGTCGGTGATTGGCGATGTATTTCGAGTGCACAAATCAACTGTGTGCCAAGTTGTGCACAAGGTGGCTGATGCGCTATGTCGCCGTTTGAATATGTTCGTCAAATTTCCATCAAGGCATGATCAGGGTGTAATTCAGGCGGAATTTTTTCGAATGGCTGGATTTCCACGTATTTGTGGAGTCATTGACGGGACACATGTCCGAATCCAAGCGCCCAGAATACACGAAGACCAATATGTAAATCGGAAGAATTTTCACTCAATTAATGTTCAGCTGGTGTGTGATCATCAATCAAAAATCACCAACATCGTCGCATCATGGCCCGGGAGCACACATGACTCGAGGATGCTCAGCAAAAGCAAGCTCGGAAGAGACTTTGAGTCCGGAAAACACAGTGGTGTCCTGCTTGGTGACAGTGGGTACCCCTGTCGTCCATGGCTTATGACACCATTCATAAATCCAGCCAACCCTGCCCAGGTAACCACTAATTTGTCCCCTTTTCATTTTCCCCCTGGTGTTATCAGCCTACTGTTTATTTAGCCTACTGTTTATACTATTTTCGATGAAGTAGTAGACCTAAGCACTGTCTCAATTCACCAGGAAACCTACAACAGCGCATTGACTCACACAAGGTCAATCGTTGAGAGGACAATCGGACAGCTGAAAAGGAGATTCCACAGCTTACATTCTGAACTGCGAGTGGAGCCACCGAGAGCCTGCAGAATCATCCTTGCCTGTGCTGTACTCTTCAACCGATCAAAAACATTTAATTTTGATGAAGACGAGCAAGCGGACGGGAATGCCGACCGTGGATTTGTCGATGAGCAAGCGCAAGTTGCGCAACAGCAAGGAGATGGAAATGCAGTCCGGGATGCAATTGTTAATGCATTCTTTTCACAGTGATAGCCGACTGTAACTAGGCTACAGTTCAGTGTAGGCCTATGTGTTAATTCAAGTGACCATTTCATGTAGGTTATTTTATTATTATTATTATTATTATTAGCTAGCCTATTAAAAAAATCACATACTTCCACGAACTCAAATACATTTTTTATTGTCAATTTTGTTTATGTACAGTATAGGTCTACATTTAGGCTAATTTGACTATGATAGTAGCTACATTTGATTGTATAGGCGATTGTCATTTGATTATTAAATTATTTATTTTTCTTGAGGAGTGGTGATGCTTAATTTTCCTTCATTTTGTAGTGAATATAATTTGTTATGTAACACAATGTTATACAACTGCTGGTTCTCCAGTTCTTTCTTCAGTTTCTCCATTTCAAGTTTCAGCTTTTCTTTCTGAAGCTGAAGAACTTTTTGTAGTTCGACAACCTCCTCCCTGACAGTGAAAGTAGCGGCAGGCCTGCTTGTCCTCCTAGAATAGATGGCACTGATTAATCTAAAAAGCTCCATAATAACTTTGTCTAATGTGTCCTCTTGATTTAAAATGTAACGTATGCTATCATTACTTTGTTGTGGTCAGTCGTAAATTCTCGCAAGGCTCATCTATCCCTGGCGAAGCCTCACTGTAGGAAGCTTCCCTAATCAGGCAGAAACGAAAGCAGCCAAGTTCACAAAACAGCAGAATTAACTTGGATTATTAAATTAAAGTTAAATATTAACACTATAACGACTATCACATTTATACGGCCCTATCTCCTCACCAAGAGTCACACTCTTTCTCCGGCAGTACCTCGGCCTCGCTCTCTAATCCACCGAGGATCCCGGTCAAAACGGGAGAATCCGCCCCCAATATGTCCCTCACCAGTTTTGTCGTGTCCGACAATTCTGGTGGGGGCGGCCCCCCTCCTGAACAAAATAAAATGTAACAGTTTGCTTACAAAGTAACAGCCGCGTAACCTAACTTATTCGCTGGTTATCGTGATGGTGGACTAGTCTCAACATTTTTTTCCCTGCACAAGCTACAGCCTATAAACCTAGCTATCTCACCTGTTCTACCGGACTCCCTCTTGTGCATACTCATTTCTTTTTTTGCCATAACCGACACATTTTCATATTTTTTAATAATTTCGCTCGTTGTCCTCTTTACTGCTAGGTTTCCTGCGTTAACCTTGTTCGTAATTTCCTCCCACATTTTCTGCTTTTTTGCTGATGTTACGGTTGGATTGAATTTACTCAAAATATTTTTTCTTTTTTCATATTCTTCCAGTAGAACTAGTTTTTCCTCCTCTGTCCAATTTGGCTTTCTTTTAGTATCCATTATTAGTGATAGTTGTGTAAGAGTAACGTTAGCTATAGTTTTTCTGTTACGAAAACGTTACTAGTACAAACCGTTACCATGGTTACAATAGAATCTTACAACCGTAAATCTGTTTTAATGCAGAAAATCCCATACCGTTTTCCCTTACCTAAGTAAAACAGTTGAGGGAGTATATGCAACACCCTTAGGTAATTCCCTTAGGTAAGGGAAAATCATCCCTTAAGTGAATCCCTTAAGGGTAAAACTTAAGGTGTTTTGTGCAACCGGGCACTGAAGACAACATAGTAGCATTGGGCTGAGGACAACAATCAAACAGGGCTATTTAGCAGGCAATAAAGAAAGGATGGCCTGAAGACACCATACAGTGAGCTCCATAATTCATTGGACAGTGACACATTTTTTGTTATTTTGGTTCTGTACTCTAGCACTGAGTTTGAAAGGATAAAATAACAATGTTGAAGTGGAGAACGTCAGCTTTAGGGTATTTTCATCCATACCGGACGCACCGTTTAGAAATAATAGAACCTTTTGTACATAGTCCAATTTATTTATGTTAGGCTGAGGACAACTAAGAGGTTAGATGCCCAAGGACAATTTCATTATGTTGGGCTGACAACAACGAAGAGGTTAGATGCCTGGAAACAATTTAATTATGTTGGGCTGAGGACAACTAAGAGGTTAGATGCCCAAGGACAATTTCATTATGTTGGGCTGACAACAACGAAGAGGTTAGATGCCTGGAAACAATTTAATTATGTTGGGCTGAGGACAACTAAGAGATTAGATGCCTAAGGACAATTTAATTATGTTGGACTGAGGACAAGTAAGAGATTAGATGCCTAAGGACAATTTAATTATGTTGGGCTGAGGACAACTAAGAGATTAGATGCCTAAGGACAATTTAATTATGTTGGTCTGAGGACAAGTAAGAGAATAGATGCCTAAGGACAATTTAATTATGTAGGGCTGAGGACAACTACGAGATTAGATGCCTAAATACAATTTTATTATGTTGGGCTGAGGACAAGTAAGAGATTAGATGCTTAAATACAATTTAATTATGTTGGGCTGAGGACAACTAAGAGATTAGATGCCTAAGGACAATTTAATTATGTTGGGCTGAGGACAACTAAGAGGTTAGATGCCTAAGGACAATTTAATTATGTTGGGCTGAGGACAACTAAGAGATTAGATGCCTAAGGACAATTTATTTATGTTAGGCTGAGGACAACTCAGAGATTAGATGCCTAAGGACAATTTAATTATGTTGGGCTGAGGACAACTAAGAGATTAGATGCCTAAGGACAATTTAATTATGTTGGTCTGAGGACAAGTAAGAGATTAGATGCCTAAGGACAATTTAATTATGTAGGGCTGAGGACAACTAAGAGATTAGATGCCTAAAGACAATTTAATTATGTTGGGCTGAGGACAACTAAGAGATTAGATGCCTAAGGACAATTTAATTATGTTGGGCTGAGGACAACTAAGAGATTAGATGCCTAAATACAATTTTATTATGTTGAGCTGAGGACAACTAAGAAATTAGATGCCTAAGGACAATTTAATTATGTTGGGCTGAGGACAAGTAAGAGATTAGATGCCTAAATACAATTTTATTATGTTGGGCTGAGGACAACTAAGAGATTAGATGCCTAAGGACAATTTAATTATGTTGGGCTGAGGACAACTAAGAGATTAGATGCCTAAGGACAATTTAATTATGTTGGGCTGAGGACAACTAAGAGATTAGATGCCTAAGGACAATTTTATTATGTTGGGCTGAGGACAACTAAGAGATTAGATGCCTAAGGACAATTTAATTATGTTGGGCTGAGGACAACTAAGAGATTAGATGCCTAAGGACAATTTAATTATGTTGGGCTGAGGACAACTAAGAGATTAGATGCCTAAGGACAATTTAATTATGTTGGGCTGAGGACAAGTAAGAGATTAGAAGCCCAAGGACAATTTAATTATGTTAGGCTGAGGACAACTAAGAGGCTAGATGCCAATGGACAATTTAATTATGTTGGGCTGAGGACAACTAAGAGATTAGATGCCTAAATACAATTTTATTATGTTGGGCTGAGGACAACTAAGAGGCTAGATGCCAATGGACAATTTAATTATGTTGGGCTGAGGACAACTAAGAGATTAGATGCCTACGGACAATTTAATTATGTTGGGCTGAGGACAACTAAGAGGTTAGATGCCCAAGGACAATTTAATTTTGTTGGACTGAGGACAACTAAGAGATTGGATGCCTAAGGACAATTCAATTATGTTAGGCTGAGGACAACTAAGAGATTAGATGCCTAAGGACAATTTAATTATGTTGGGCTGAGGACAAGTAAGAGATTAGATGCCTAAATACAATTTTATTATGTTGGGCTGAGGACAACTCAGAGATTAGATGCCTAAGGACAATTTAATTATGTTGGGCTGAGGACAACTAAGAGATTAGATGCCTAAGGACAATTTAATTATGTTGGGCTGAGGACAAGTAAGAGATTAGATGCCTAAGGACAATTGAATTATGTTGGGCTGAGGACAAGTAAGAGATTAGATGCCTAAATACAATTTAATTATGTTCGGCTGAGGACAAGTAAGAGATTAGATGCCTAAATACAATTTAATTATGTTGGGCTGAGGACAACTAAGAGATTAGATGCCTAAGGACAATTTAATTATGTTGGGCTGAGGACAACTAAGAGGTTAGATGCCTAAGGACAATTTAATTATGTTAGGCTGAGGAAAACAACTAAGAGATAATATGCCTAAGGACAATTTAATTCACTTAAACTGAGGATAACAGTAAGTGACCGAGGACAATATAGCAAGATGGACAGAAGACAACAATCAAGTAGTAAGCTGATAATAATGAAAGGATGGCTTATATACATGAAACTGACAAGCAAATAGCTACCTTGTAAAATTCACTTCATTATTTAATCTGATTCATACACGTAGTAAAATTATCTCGCTGTATTTGTGGGATACAACTAACGTTAATGTCAGCGTATTCACTTGAGTGCGAATAAAACCACTTGATGCCTGACAAATGCATTCAAGCAACCGATTAAGGGGAATGAGGTGTGTAACTTTCTCTTTAACTACTAGCATGGCCGTGCATGCATCGAATAAAATGGCATGTTGCTAGCTCGCGACGTAGATTAAATTAGCTAGCTGTCTATCAATTGTTTCAGATTTGTATACTGTGGTGCTGGGGCCATCTGCCCCGACCCTCAACCGGTAAAGCCTCACTTGTCTCCTCTCCCAATTGCCGGCTGTTTCTGTTCATGGTTCCGGAGATTAAGAACGAAACGTGTGGCTTTCAGTGACCCCGGGGACTCCCCGTCCTGCCCTCGCCTAACGTTACACAGCTTTTCCCCAACGTATATTCTTACTTCCATGCACCGTTTCTAATAAATACGCCTAGCTACGGGCTTAAACCTAGCGCTGTTGTTTGCCTCGTCTGTCCCTCCCATGTCACGACAACGCCACAGGTGAATTCACTATTCCCCCATTTTCGTATTTTAAATCAGGGAATTCAGCTGTACTGTTTTTGTAACCTTTCGCCACCTCTCGCTCCTGTCTGTAACGTTACTGTAACGTTAGTTAAACTATTCAAAATGCTGCTAAACGTTCATAAAGCTTCGCCAGATAACGTTAGTTAAAGTTAATATGCTTCTCTGTTAGCTAGCTAAGATTATATGCCTAAATTACTGCATTGTTAAAGTTAAAATATAAACAGATTAATAAAAGAAATAAAGCTAGTTGGCCCGGGAGGTCAGCTATATTAAGATATAGCAGAGATTTAAGTTATGCCATATAATAAGCAAGGGCACATATTTAAGATTAGTCTAAATGTACTTACCTGTAGGCCTACTATGTGATGAACGTTTTGGGAAAATTTGAATCGGTAGATTGGCGGTTCTTTCCCTTTTCCCCAGCGGCCCGGTTAAAGATGGAGATTGGCTTATTGATTTGTGACGACTGAGGAGGTGCGGTCGAAATATTTTGGGGCGGGGCAGTTGATGTTGACCTGAGGTTGCTGACGACTCTATTGGACGACTCGGCAAAATCAGGACGTGCCCAGGAACTATTCATTCTTGCGATAAAGACGAATAACGTGGAAAGAAAAAACGGCACCCACCACATTTTACTAAAACAATTGACTTTATAACACCTACATCTTAAAAGTTAATATACTTAGGCTACTCTGATACAATCTGACAGTATTTAATGTTGCGCACACCATTACAAACACGCCTTACATATATTGCTTGCGGCAAGGCTTCACATTTGAAGTCGCAGATTTATTTTATTTATTTTTCAAGAATGTGATTCTGCAACACATGCTGCCTAGAACAAACACATGCTGGGGAATTTGAAAGCTCAACGCCCGTCAGGCTTGTTGCTTGGCAACTCTTAAAATGACAGTTTGATATTTACAATATTAAGTTTTCAGTGGCCTTTACCATAGCCTACACGAGCTTCCTTTTAATGAGTGACTAAAGGAACAAAATTATTTAAAATGCTGTTTTCATGTTCCATGTGTTTTAGGGGGGAAATACATATATAAAATATTCTCAGTAAATGGGAGACTCACCAGTACTTTTCTCTTCCATGTGTAATTTAAGGAATTTTACTACTGTATTATTAATTCATCTGGCAGCCAGCCTTTCCATGGGCGACTCGCATTACTCATGCAGAGAATACATTTAGCAATATACAAACACCACTGTGAGCAAAAAAGATGACAAATATTTTAATACTATAATTAAATATTAAGGCAACCACAAAACATCCACACAGCACTGGATTTCTTGGGGATAGTGCCATTCAGTTTTCTAGTACAGCAATTACATACGAGATTAAACAGAAATTGTTTCAACCCCTCATATGACAGGTTGAACAAAGGAAATGTACCAATATTTGTGATGTTTCAAGAGAACATGGCTTTGTCTACCTGGCCTGGCCTCTATTATATTCTGCAGGTGAATGTAATCCAATCAGGGGCCACAGTGACAAAACTCAACATAACACTAAAAAATATCTGCAGTTTCAGGCAGATTCCCAGTGTAGCAACAGGCAGAATAACAAGCACCGCGCATGCATGCAATGTGGATATTCACCCTGCCAGATGTTGAACCAGGTGCTTCAGTCTAGGTCACAGCAAGCTGCTGGAACCCTAGTCTAAGGCCTACTTGTCAGGCTCAGGATCATCAGCTTGACATCCTAATGTGAGACAAGGCCACCTAACTTCCAGGGATGTGCTTTGCTTATACACCAGCGATCAGTTCCTCCTCCTGATGAATCATCATCTCGTGTAGGCGTGGCTCCAACTGGAGGTGGCGATTCAAGCCAAACCAAGCATTGACCTATAAAAATAACGCTGACTAAAACTTTGTCGAACCAATCAGATTGCAGGAAACCAATAACACACACAATAGATCTTCTTTCCAGACACACTACAGATAGAACTCTAAATCCATGGTTTAGGCCACACAGAGGTCAAAATCTGAGAATATATAAGTAGCAGCTGAAGACAGAAAGGGGCTTTCAGAATTTCTTTATACAAAATGTCAAAAACACAGACATGAATAGAAAAATGACAAAAAACTCCAAAAAGTTAAATTTCAGGTAATCTGATCATTTTAAATCGCTCCTTGCAGAGTGATACCAATGACTTTGAGCTTAAAAAGTGTTATTTGTACAGTGGTCAAGAAAACAGACCTATAGTATCTGTAGCTTCCTTCACCTACGTACAGTTGGATCATGTCTCCATTATCTATGCAAATGAATACATCAAGTGCAGGAAAAATCCTGAAATTTAAAAACACAGATTTAATATATACATAACATCTCTTTATCAAACCATGAAAACATCACAATTAGTATATTCTAGAAATACACAAAGGCCTGAAAAGGATGTAGAATGCTGAAAACTACAGTGACAACTGGTCTATCATTAGCCGTACACAAGCGTTCTTTAGTCAAATGACTGTAGTCTGAAAATACCTCTGCTTGTGCCTTCACACACAGTAATGGACACTGGCATAGAAAGTTAGGTTTTGAATCTCTGCTCAAAAGATGGGAGCGGCTTCAAACAAAGCCGCCGGCCCTGAAAAAAAGGCCAGGAGATTTTATTTGTCTGGTTTGACAAAAAAAATTCAATATTTTCTGTCACCGAAAAGGTCTCTGAAAGGTATTGTCCCATTGGGGAATGCGTGAGTGAGTGAGTGAGTGAGTGAGGGGGCGTCCCGTGTCCCGGCTTGCCCCCCGGGACACTACGTCCCCCGCAGGCCGGTGCTGATGATGTCCATGAAGGTGGCCTCGATGCAGTAGCAGAGCTGCACGTCCGGGTCACTGCAGCCCAGCTCCTCCGCCGCCCGCTGCGGGAGGGTTCGTTTGAGGGTCCCTGCGCCCTCCTTCGGCCTCTCCTTCAGGTACTGCAGCCCTGGGGGGGGGGGGGGGGGGGGGGGACACATGAGCAGGGGCCGGGGCGGGGTGGGGAGTGAGTCACGCCCCTAACATGCACTGTTGACGTTAACACGTTCTGAAGGGACGAAATTACGTTTCCATGGCACTGCACAGAGCACAGAGCTCGAGTTTACAGTATATATTTTCCCCACTAATCTAGTTATCCCCGCCGCTTTTACTGCCATAGCAGCATCTATTTTTCCAGCCAGCAAAGCAGGCAAACTACATTATCTGGATAATAGGATGCAGATTTGTTAACCCAGACGACGGGAAGCCAGCGGTAAGGGGAAATGGCAGGGGACACTGTGGTCAGTCACGGACCATTACGACCAGCTGCGGTCCCTAAAACTGCACCACCCCCCCCCCCCCCCCCCCCCCCCCATATACAGACGGGGGTACAGAAGGGCCCCGTCGGGCACGGGGTGAGCGCGTCCGATTTGCGCACACTTACTGGCGATGAGCGGGTCGATGTCCCGGGCCTTAGTGGCCACGTCGGAGGCGCAGACCTGCCCCACCTGCACCAGCAGGGCGGCGGACGTCGTCGTACAGCGGGGGGAAGGCCTGGCAGAAGGGCACCAGGCACGGCAGGGTAGGCATGAAGAGGAGAAGCGCTTGGCCTGGGTCAGGACTGGGACAGACGAGACGGCGTTCACAAACAGCCCCCTCATTCGCTCACTCTGACATTATGAAGCATTGTGACACATTACGATAGCTACTCCAACATGGCTTAATCTTTCAATAAAATGCGACTACACTAAAACAAAATTCTACAGTAAAACAAAAAGCAAGCAGTAAATCATAATTCACAACAAAATATTTTTTTCATTTCATGAGTGGAAGCTTCTCTGGCATCAGTTTCACCTGCTGGAAAAGCCTATTTACATTCCACTGCAATACAGCGAATCAGCCAGGAGGTGGCAGCAAAATACACATGAAGCATTGCTCTGCAACTGACTGCAATTAGGCCTTATATAGGAGTCCAATATAAACAGGGAGGAAAGAAGGTTAAAATAAAAAAGAGAGAAGTAGACAGAGAAAGGAAAATGGGGATTAAGACAGAGAGGCAGGTATAAAAAGGATGGATGCAGGATAGAGAAGGAAAAATAAGAGGGAAATGGTGAGAGGAGAGAGGCAGAAAGCAGGGGAGAGAGACAGAGAGAGAGAGAGAGAATACCAGTGAGTAGGGTGCCCATGACGCTGATGGCAAGTCTTGCCACGCTGAGGGATTTGGGCAGGGCGTACTGTATGCACAAGTGTGACAAGAGCTGGATAGCAAATATCTGTGGGGAGAGAGAGAGAGAGAGACCTCATTTATGAAAACCACAGAAGCAGCACACAGGAGTCTCTAAGGAACCCAAGCCTGGGAATTCAGCAGAGGAACACAGGTGATCATGTACCTGATTTGAAAACTGGGTTTGGGGTGATGAAGTTGAGAGTGTACCTGATTCTTAAGCTGGGTTTGGGGTGATGAAGGCGAGCGTGTACCTGTTTAAGCTGGGTTTGGGGGATGAAGGCGAGCGTGTACCTGTTTAAGCTGGGTTTGGGGGGACAAAGGCGAGCGTGTACCTGTTTAAACTGGGTTTGGGGGATGAAGGCGAGCGTGTACCTGTTTAAGCTGGGTTTGGGGGATGAAGGCGAGCGTGTACCTGTTTAAGCTGGGGTTTGGGGTGACAAAGGCGAGCGTGTACCTGTTTAAGCTGGGTTTGGGGGGACAAAGGCGAGCGTGTACCTGTTTAAGCTGGGTTTGGGGGATGAAGGCGAGCATGTACCTGTTTAAGCTGGGTTTGGGATGATGAAGGGAGCATGTACCTGTTTAAGCTGGGTTTGGGGTGATGAAGGCGAGCGTGTACCTGTTTAAGCTGGGTTTGGGGGATGAAGGCGAGCGTGTACCTGTTTAAGCTGGGTTTGGGGGATGAAGGCGAGCGTGTACCTGTTTAAGCTGGGTTTGGGGGATGAAGGCGAGCGTGTACCTGTTTAAGCTGGGTTTGGGGGATGAAGGCGAGCGTGTACCTGTTTTAAGCTGGTTTGGGGTGACAAAGGCGAGCGTGTACCTGTTTAAGCTGGGTTTGGGGGGACAAAGGCGAGCGTGTACCTGTTTAAGCTGGGTTTGGGGGGATGAAGGCGAGCATGTACCTGTTTAAGCTGGGTTTGGGATGATGAAGGGAGCATGTACCTGTTTAAGCTGGGTTTGGGGTGATGAAGGCGAGCGTGTACCTGTTTCTCCAGCTGGGGTTGAGCCAGAAGCTCAGGGATGAAGTCCAGGCAGATGTGAATGGAGGGGATTCCAGCCACTGTCAGGGGCAGCAGGTCCTGGGGGTAACCCTACAGAGACAGACACACGGACACACGAACACACAGCTTCAGCTCAGAATCAAAAGTAATCATTTAAAAAGTAGCTCCATTAATTTACATGGTAAGTTGACTTCTGGTTAGGCACCCTGGTGAAGTTGGGTATACCTGGAAGTGCACCAGCTTGGCGATGTTGGGATCTGCGATGAACATCTGGTGCAGCAGGCAGCAGATCAGGCACTGCACTCACGCAGGTCGCTCAGCAGGCCAGCCTCTGGCTCCGCCCCCTCGGCCCGCCCCGCCTCCGGCTGGTCGGACCGGCCCGCGGATGCCCTTCAGGAGGCTCCCGGCCCCGCCCCCCTGCTCCTCCCCGGTGGGAAGACACACCTCCAGCAGGATCTGCACCGCTGCACTGTCCTGGGAACAGGGGGGTGGAGACGGAATGGTGAAGGGGGGGGGAGGGGCGTTCCCCTTGTCCCCGCCACCCACTACCAGCCCCGCTGCAGGGCTGCGAGACCCAGGGATTTATTATCGCCTTGACGGGGGAATGGGACACCTCAGGCTCCGATCTGTTTTTAATCAAGAGGATGAAATATTTGTGCACGCCGTTATACGAGGCTTCCAAAAACGGCTCCGCAGACCCACTTCCGCAGGCTGTTTGCCCCCGGCGGAAAACGGGAAGCTGAATTTCACCTACAGAACTCAGTTACACGATGAGTGTAGACAGAGCAGCACACACCCCACGGCACAGGCTTCAACAACAGAAAGCAAATACAAAAAAGAAAATCACACGCAATTCCAAAGTCCACCTCCCCCTGCTCATTTAAATCAGAGACTGCAGGGAGAATCCCTGCTTCACTGCAGCACCTCCATTAAGCACATGTTCTAATCCACAGTGCTTACAGTGTGACAGAATACAGGTACATCTACACAAGTTGCATGAGCAACAGTGGGTACATTGACATGCACAGAAATATCAGATTACTGGAAGCTATCAGTTTACGCCAGTATTTAACTTATCGCGGTTCGCATGGACATAAGAAATGTGATTACTCCAAAAGCCACATTTACATGATTCTCTCCATAATCGGCCCTGTGGAAAACGTAGCTACTAACTGCTTCCTGTTGTAAGGACAAAAATTTACCTAAGTATTATTATTATTATTATTATTATTATTATTACATAGCTAGTTATTTACAGCTAATTGCTAGTAGTGGTCGATTTATATTTATTGTACTAGCTAGCATTACCAATCTCTAAATCTGGCCAATTTCAGTTATTGAATGTGCTAGCCAGCTAGTTAGTACGAACACAAACCTGTAACACTGAACGATATATTTTCACCGATAAATTGCGTGAGATCCTGAAGGAACCCCAGGCCAAGCAAATGTTGAAGGGGTGGAACAATTTTGACGATACACCATGCCTTCTGCATGACATACGTAGTTTCAAAAAGCCGAAAGAAACTGGAGAAAGGTGTTTACATGCACCAAAAAATCTAAAGTTTGGCCAAAAAACCAGGTGCCACATGTATAAACAGTGCTGAGCCGAAAAATGCCCTCAGAAAGTAGCATAAGCGAGTCTCCACACAGAAATTCAGATGTATAATATAACGCGTGCTGTGAGAATCTGCGTACTTCTGCACACAATGGACACCATACGTACGCAATGTTTGGGGTCCGTGTGATATGGCGACACCGTGACAGAAAGCCAGAGGTAGAAAATGCTAAACTTTTTTTAAGCAGATTTCCGACATTCACCCTGAGCGTTCTCTTACGCATTCTTTTACTCAGAGTTTAATACATGTGGCCCCAGGTGTGTAAATCGGGTTTTGAAAACACGGATTATGACCTTACATTATCGGATAAAGGTGTTTACATGACCATTTCAGTAACCAGAGTATTGCCATAACCGGGTTCAGATCGGAGTATTAGTGTGCATGTACATATACCCATTGATACAGACTAGGCCTGGGATGGGCAAAACCCTGCATACGCACCGGCCCGCTAGGCCTGAAGTTGCCCATCCCTGGACTGACCCTCGAATCCAAATCCAGCCCTGGTTTTCCTTTCTCCCAGGTAATTAACTGATCAATTAGTGTTACTGATTGGCCAGACCATCTTCATGCCAGATAATCAGCAGTTCTCTGCCCTCGAGGACCACCGAGCTAGCAACACCGAGACCAGAGACAGTGTACGTGCAACATTACTACAGCACTAAGTCAGCTTAACTTCGCCAGCCCAGGCGACACAATCGCAGACACCACCACACAGTGACACTGGCGATTGACACTGTGCAGGTGAGGACAGGAGGCCTTACCTGTGCGGCCAGCAGTGCGTTCTTCAGCTCCTCTCTGGTCACCTCGGGGGTGTCGGGCTGCCCTGCCAGCCCCAGGTTGGAGATGGTCTGGGCCTGCCGCTCAAATTCGGCCGTCTCCTTCAGGTGGCTGTTCAGGTAGGCCTTGGAGGCCAGCAGGTAGCCGTTCAACATGTGCAGGGTGATGTCCATCAGCGGCGGACACCTGGGGGGGGGGTAAAGCCATTAAAAATATATTTATTTACATTATCAATTTTATATAGTCTTTCAAAATATAATACATATCGAGACATTATATACAACTTTGGATATATATGCTTTGGATTGTATATTCAGCTCTATTTATTAGAGAAATGTACTGTACTACCAGCTTTTCAGCATCAGCATCTGCTTATTAGGACTCACGCTGGTGGGTGGTGGGGGGGGGGGGGGGGGTTAAGCTCACCTGTAGACTCTCCTGTCGCAGCGCAGCACGATCAGTGGGTCGATCATCAGGTCGTTCTGAGTGTAGCGCTGCTGCCTGGTCAGCTTGGCAGAGGGCTGCAGGGCGTTCACGGTCATCACCCACAACCTGAGCGCACACGGAAAGGGACCTGAAATGAACCGCAGTGGCTGACGGGCGCCGGTAAAACCCGCATTCTGCGGCCGGCGATCGCTTGTCCCCCACACCTCAGGATTGGTAACTCTCTCTGCCACGCGCCGGTTCCCTAATACTGAGGCGTTTTCTTTCCAGTGGACCCTGTGACATTAATCAATGGGACTTTGAAAAAGCGGACACTCCAGTGGTCCTGAGGAGATTTATTACACTGTGGTCCCCTCTGGCCTCCCCACCGTTCGATACTGCAAGAGGGGAAGGAATGCATTAAGCCTCCACTCAGTGGAGCTCACCTGCGCTGGGCTGTCTCCTTAAAAAAACAGCCTATTGATTAGACAGCTTCTTCTCCCTGCATTCTCCCTGTGCCCCGGGGAGAGCGGGGCCTCGCTGCGGAAAGTTCCAGAGTGACGATAGCGCGTGGTCAGCTCCCACACGCCGAGCACTCGCCAGCTCCCCTGGCAGACGTGACCCTGTGTATGCGCGCTCCTGAACGTCCGAGCCTTTCCCGTTTCAAATGAACGGGATGAGCCTAGGAATAGCTATGCGCATTTTAAGGAGGCATAACCTACACTTACTCGATTTAGCTGTAAATTACACTGGAACAGTATGGAACACATGGTTGGCTAAATGGCTCTAAGTCATCAAGGGTCTGATGTATCAAACAAGCCTTAAATCATCACTCTGCTGCCAGAAATGCAGTAGATATGGATGGATAACTTGAAGGGTTTCTTCTCCTGACTTATTTTTCCAGAGTTCAAAAGGAACATTTGTCAGGAGAAACAACCCTTAAAGTGATCCATCCATATCTACTGCATATCTGGCAGCAGAGTGATGGTTTGAGGCTCGTTTGATACCTCAGACCCTTGATGACTTACAGCCATTTTACCAACCATGTATTCCATATTGTTCCAGCATAATTTACAGTTTAATCTAGTCCAACCCCCCAATTTCCAGAGAGATCCATTCAAATGCAGAGATGTTATAGTATCGCTTGTAAGAGTACCAGAAAATTATATATCAAGAGTCTTTTGATGTTGTTGGGTCACAAACATCAGGAAGTCATGGCATGCAAAGGATATTCGACCAAATATTAAAAATGTTACTTTATTCTATATATGAATGCAGGGGAGCCAATAACTGTGGCTTTGGTTTTGTTAAAAATAATTATTTCTTGATGAGGGATTTTTTTTTTCTCATAATAAATTTACTTTAATTAAAGGCTGGATTTTTCTCATTTTTTCAGTGAGACATTAAGCGAATTCAACCAAACGGTGATAACTTATAACCCTTTTTACTCATCTTTACCAGGGGGTCCCAATAATAGTGGAGGGCACTGTATATCATTGTAAACCACCCTGGACCTGAACTTTGACATCTGAATTTAAGATGCCACTGTATTTACTCTAAATGCACAATATATACTGTTCTGTGTGTGTATACTGTAAGTACGCTATTGTGAAACCAAAAGGGAATTTCCATTTTGTATGGACAAAAAAGTTATTCTAATCTATTCTCAAATGCCTTGCTTGATGGACTTTTCTAGGCCACACAAAGGTCTGGACTTGTTTTTGGGAGCTCCGCCCCTCTAACCTGCGGGGCATGACTGTGTTGAGGACCATCCACAGCGTGTTGACCGTCTGCAGGACCCTGCGGGACACCCCTGCGTTCAGCAGCAGGCCCATGTTGGACGTCAGCGTCTCGGCGTAGGGGATCAGCTCGCTGGCCGACAGCAGGGTCAGGTGCTCCAGGATCTGCATGAGACGCGGGCCGCTGGACGGGACCGCCCGGAAGACTGGGGGAGAGGGGCGCAGGGCTGAGAGGTCAGCTCACAGGCCAGGACTGGCTCAAACACTAACAGCAGTGTAGTACAGTGGTCAAGGAACCGGGCTGGTAACACAGGTCGCAGGTTCAATTCCAAGGTTGGGCACAGTCACTGTACCATTGAGCAAGGTGCTTAACCTGACCTACGACAGTACATATACAGCTGTTTACATGGGTTGCATTTTATTATTATTATAATTTTTTGTAAAAGTAAGCCGTAAATGTAAAATAATGTAGGATGCAAGCTGTGTAATGCGCTCGGGATAAAAGCAAAGCTAAGTCCCTAAATGTGAACTCTGCTTCACACCCCTGTGGGATAAACTACACCAAGTCCCAGAGGCCCTGAGAGAGGCTGTGCTCAGTCATGACAGCGTCGCTGAACACCAGGGCAGTAACATGAGCCCAGCGTCAGCTCTACATCTCCATCATCTGCGATACAGGGGACCCTTTAAAGCTTATTCATCTCAGCTCCTGTGTCAAATGGCTTACACAAACAAAAGAAATGCATTTAACCCCCCCCCCCCCCCCCCCCCCCCACCGAGGTCTACATCCTCATTCTGCTGTAAAAATCCCTTCACCCCGAGGTTTAGATTAAATCACGTCTCCATTTCCATAATCAGATGTCAAATTTAAGGATTTGAAAAAGCCATGCCTTAACGTGAGGTGAAAAAACTAGAGAGAGAGGCAGAGTGAGAGAGGCAGAGAGAGAGGCAGTGAGAGAAGCACAGAGAGAGGCAGTGAGAGAGAGAGAGAGAGAGAGAGAGAGAGAGAGAGGCAGAGTGAGAGAGGCAGAGAGAGAGAGGCAGTGAGAGAAGCACAGAGAGAGGCAGTGAGAGAGAGAGAGAGAGAGAGAAAGAGAGAGAGAGAGAGGCAGAGAGAGAGAGAGGCAGAGAGAGAGAGAGAGGCAGAGAGAGAAGCACAGAGAGAGGCAGTGAGAGAGAGAGAGGCAGAGAGAGAAGCACAAGAGAGAGGCAGTGAGAGAGAGAGAGAGGCAGAGAGAGAGAGAATGACAGAGAGAGAAGCACAGAGAGAGGCAGTGAGAGAGAGACAGAGAGAGAGAGAGAGAGAGAGAGAGAGAGAGGCAGAGAGAGAAGCACAGAGAGAGGCAGTGAGAGAGAGAGAGAGAGAGGCAGAGAGAGAGAGAGAGAGAGGCAGAGAGAGAAGCACAGAGAGAGGCAGTGATAGAGAGAGAGAGAGGCAGAGAGAGAGAGAGAGAGGCAGAGAGAGAAGCACAGAGAGAGGCAGGTGAGAGACAGAGAGAGGCAGTGAGAGAGAGAGAGAGGCAGAGAGAGAGAGAGGCAGAGAGAGAATGACAGAGAGAGAAGCACAGAGAGAGGCAGTGAGAGAGAGACAGAGAGGCAGAGACAGAGATGAATGCGGGATCATGTGAGGCTTTTCTCCAGCTCTAGGCGTGCTCACCCTCCTGCAGCTGCTGCTGGGAGTACTTGCAGGAGGAGCTGGTGAGCAGCATCCTGCGGAGGAGGGGCAGGGTGCCGGTGATCTCCTCCTCGCTGATCCAGTCCTCCACCATGCACAGGTGGGGGTAGTTGGTGGCCAGCAGGCGCAGCAGGGCGGAGTGCAGGCCTGGAGAGGTGGAGGTGGGGGTGGAGGGACAGACACAGAGCGCAGACGGGACGGATCAGTGAAAACACGCTCACTAGTGATGGAAGAATGAGGCCTTCCTGAAACCACAAGAATGGCAGGGCTACCGTATACTTTAAGTGACTCCCTGATTTTAACCAATCACTGCGTTTTGTTGTGGAAAACTTAATTGGTTAGTACAAGTCAGTGATTGACAGCTGCACCCATTATGAGTTTGTGATGATGACGCACTTGCCCATCATTATAGTTCACCCCCCTTCTCCCCTGCTTCCCCTACAATGGGCTCCCAGAGACCCACACTAGGGTTGGAGACCGGGAACGGGATCCCAGGATTTCCCCGAGGGACTCGAGACGATGTCTCAGGATTAATAGAACGGGAAACCATAATTTATTTATTTGTTTTTTCAAATTTTGATCAAACAATAGTGTGAATTCTGTCCAAATCATAACAGTAAGCAAGCATAATCACTGACACAAAAGCGCTCTAATGCCGTTTTACTTTTACTGGCCCTGTTTTAAACCGAATTACCCAGCACCTCGGTTTATGGAGAGGTTAAGCAAATCATGGCATTTATCGGTTCATTGCAGTCAACATTTTAAAAAGCTTAACAAGACAACAAACATTGTGGATGTAAAGTTATGTGTTCTGGAGGCTCTACAAGCAGAATTTTCCGGCATTTACAAGCTTATCATACCAAGGAGACAGTGAAAAGCCCAACAAAAGCACACAGAATGATGGATTCCTTCCTCGCTCCCCAAAAAGCCACTCAAAGAAATACTTTCACAGTTGGCTGCAAATGATGGCTTTTCATTCTGTTCAACTGCATTGATTGAGTTGTGACTCTGTTTAAAAGAAACGCTGTGTGACAAAATAAAGAAAAAACATCTTTGCTAACGTTTTTCGAATGTTCTGAGTTTAGGTTGACAACAACTGAACTGTTCTATAAGCACATTATCTTAATATTTAGAATACCTTACACATTTGGTTAAACAGATTGGTATAATTTCATTTTAAAAATAGGCAAAATCTCCAACCCTAACCCCACACCGGACATCACACAGATTATGTACCATCTTTCTGCTCTCCAGCATAAAAAGTGAGGGGCGTTTTTGTTTTAATGTTTGATTTAGACAGAGCTTGTGATCTAGCCCTTCTTTAGATACTCAGTGTGATGCACAACTCACCACAGTTGTATGGATTATGTGGATTTGTATCGGAGACTGTAACACAGACCTTGCGGCAGTATTGCATTGAATTGTACTTGTTAATACGGTATATGCCATTTTATTATAGTTTTTGGGTTCTACTGTAAATGTTTGTAATTTTCTTTGCACATTACTTTGATATAATTCTTGAATAATGATGCCGTCGAAAGCGATGGGAATAATTTATGATGTCCCCCAACCCCAGTTAAGTCTGTATTTCCCAGCACTACACCAAGCCTAGATGTGAAACTAAGTTTGCAACGCAGATTGACTGAATAGACACCAGACACCTTCCATCAATTCGCTAGAGTAGTACGTTCCTCCTCTGCAACACTAACTCAGACACTGAAGGCTGCAATACCCGTCATAATGAAGAGAAATATCAGTCAGTGAAAGACAAGAGTGCATCTGGGTATTTACACAGGACAGCAGGCTTAATGGGCAGTCTCACTGATCTTCATCCGTAGTTTGTGTGCAGATTGATTTGAGAACGGGCTGTAACCCTCTCTTCTGTTATCAGGGTTAAACCCAACATCCAGGGCCAACAGAAGGCGCTGGAGCATTCAAAATCCTGATCGATAAAGGTTCACCTAGTCTGCCGAGAAACAAGTAAAGGGGATTTCTGTGAATTGATCTGAATTAGCAGCCTAAAGAATTTAAAGAAAAATGAATCACTCCTGTCAGCAATGACTAGCGTATGTCGGGTTGTTCTGACAGCCATGACAAGTGGCCATTCTTGGGTCACATTAACGCTGGTCCATTCATTATTACTGAGTTCTGCGGCCAATCAAGTAACACAAGTCAGATGGAACTTAAACCAGCCTCAGTCAAATACCTACATTTTATGTTCTGTCATCCTTTGCACAATCTATACATGGGGGAAGATTTATTAGATGCAATTTTAGCTTGAACGAACCATATCTGCAAAATACGTACATATAATATTGCATTTGTACAAGGACAATATATCTATGTTTTAAATTAATATGGTGGCTCTAAAAATTGGTTTGAGTGTGAGAGAATGGTGTGTGTGCCCTGCCATGGATTGGCGACCTGTCCAGGCTGTATTCCTGCCTTTTGCCCAATGCATGCTGGGATAGGCTCCAGCCCCCGTGACCCTGACCAGGAATAAGCGGGTTAGATACTGGACGGATGTATGGATGAATATGGTTGCCTTTTAGGAGAGTGAGTGAGTGTGAAAGCGGGTTAATACGAGGACTTTAAGGTCAGAGTGAGTGAGTGTGAAAGTGGGTGTAGAGGAGAGGTTTAAGGTCTGAGTGAGTGAGTGTGAAAGCGGGTGAAATAGGAGGGGTTTAAGGTCTGAGTGAGTGTGAAAGTGGGTGTAGAGGAGGGGTTTAAGGTCTGAGTGAGTGAGTGTGAAAGTGGGTGAATAGGAGGGGTTTAAGGTCTGAGTGAGTGAGTGTGAAAGTGGGTGAATAGGAGGGGTTTAAGGTCTGAGTGAGTGAGTGTGAAAGCGGGTGTAGAGGAGGGGTTTAAGGTCTAAGTGAGTGAGTGTGAAAGTGGGTGTAGAGGAGGGGTTTAAGGTCCTGAGTGAGTGAGTGTGAAAGTGGGTGAATAGGAGGGTTTAAGGTCTGAGTGAGTGAGTGTGAAAGTGGGTGAATAGGAGGGGTTTAAGGTCTGAGTGAGTGAGTGTGAAAGTGGGTGAATAGGAGGGGTTTAAGGTCTGAGTGAGTGTGAAAGTGGGTGAATAGGAGGGGTTTAAGGTCTGAGTGAGTGAGTGTGAAAGCAGGTGTAGAGGAGGGGTTTAAGGTCTGAGTGAGTGAGTGAGTGTGAAAGCGGGTGTAGAGGAGGGGTTTAAGGTCTGAGTGAGTGAGTGTGAAAGCAGGTGTAGAGGAGGGGTTTAAGGTCTGAGTGAGTGAGTGTGAAAGCAGGTGTAGAGGAGGGGTTTAAGGTTTGAGTGAGTGAGTGTGAAAGTGGGTGAATAGGAGGGGTTTAAGGTCTGAGTGAGTGAGTGTGAAAGTGGGTGAATAGGAGGGGTTTAAGGTCTGAGTGAGTGAGTGTGAAAGTGGGTGTAGAGGAGGGGGTTTAAGGTCTGAGTGAGTGAGTGTGAAAGCAGGTGTAGAGGAGGGGTTTAAGGTCTGAGTGAGTGAGTGTGGAAAGTGGGTGAATAGGAGGGGTTTAAGGTCTGAGTGAGTGTGAAAGTGGGTGAATAGGAGGGGTTTAAGGTCTGAGTGAGTGAGTGTGAAAGTGGGTGAATAGGAGGGGTTTAAGGTCTGAGTGAGTGAGTGTGAAAGTGGGTGAATAGGAGGGGTTATAAGGTCTGAGTGAGTGAGTGTGAAAGCGGGTGAATAGGAGGGGTTTAAGGTCTGAGTGAGTGAGTGTGAAGTGGGTGACTAGGAGGGGTTTAAGGTCTGAGTGAGTGTGAAAGTGGGTGAATAGGAGGGGTTTAAGGTCTGAGTGAGTGAGTGTGAAAGTGGGTGAATAGGAGGGGTTTAAGGTCAGAGTGAGTGAGTGTGAAAGTGGGGTGTAGAGGAGGGGTTTAAGGTCTGAGTGAGTGAGTGTGAACAGTGGGTGAATAGGAGGGGTTAAGGTCTGAGTGAGTGAGTGAGTGTGAAAGCGGGTGTAGAGGAGGGGTTTAAGGTCTGAGTGAGTGAGTGTGAAAGTGGGTGAATAGGAGGGGTTTAAGGTCTGAGTGAGTGAGTGTGAAAGCGGGTGAATAGGAGGGGTTTAAGGTCTGAGTGAGTGAGTGTGAAAGTGGGTGAATAGGAGGGGTTTAAGGTCTGAGTGAGTGTGAAAGTGGGTGAATAGGAGGGGTTTAAGGTCTGAGTGAGTGTGAAAGCGGGTGAATAGGAGGGGTTAAAGGTCTGAGTGAGTGTGAAAGTGGGTGAATAGGAGGGGTTTAAGGTCTGAGTGAGTGTGAAAGTGGGTGAATAGGAGGGGTTTAAGGTCTGAGTGAGTGAGTGTGAAAGCGGGTGTAGAGGAGGGGTTTAAGGTCTGAGTGAGTGAGTGAGTGTGAAAGCGGGTGTAGAGGAGGGGTTTAAGGTCTGAGTGAGTGAGTGTGAAAGCAGGTGTAGAGGAGGGGGTTTAAGGTCTGAGTGAGTGAGTGTGAAAGCAGGTGTAGAGGAGGGGTTTAAGGTTTGAGTGAGTGAGTGTGAAAGCAGGTGTAGAGGAGGGGTTTAAGGTTTGAGTGAGTGAGTGTGAAAGTGGGTGTAGAGGAGAGGTTTAAGGTTTGAGTGAGTGAGTGTGAAAGCGGGTGTAGAGGAGGGGTTTAAGGTCTGAGTGAGTGAGTGTGAAAGCAGTGTAGAGGAGGGTTTAAGGTCTGAGTGAGTGAGTGTGAAAGCAGGTGTAGAGGAGGGGTTTAAGGTTTGAGTGAGTGAGTGTGAAAGCAGGTGTAGAGGAGGGGTTTAAGGTTTGAGTGAGTGAGTGTGAAAGCGGGTGAGGAAGAGGAGGGTTTAACCCTTACCCCCGAGCTCCTGCTGCAGCCCCTGGGCCTGGTGGATCAGGTACTTGATGGGGATCTGGTCCATGAGCGTGGCAGAGTAGGACTTGGGCTTCCTCTGCATGAGGGCTGGAATGAGATACAGACGCAGGGTTCTTTATTCCCTATGCACTTGTGCAATAAACTCCACAACACTGTCTCTTGCTGTGCTTGCAACCTTATTAATGAAATAATGACTCGTGTTTCAGACAACAGTCCTTCATCAGAGTCCTTCCACAAGATAATCTATAATCTATAATCTATAATCTAATCTAATTCTAATAACTGCACCTCTATAAAACTGTATCTGCATCAGTTTGTGTGCGTCCCAAAGCACAGCCACTAGTCACTGCAGCTGCTTCACTAGTGAAACTGAAGGGAGCCCTCAATTTCCCAGAGGTGTAAAACCGCTTAAACAAACATGACAATTTGGGAAACTCAAAAGACAAATACGAGTCGAATATGACTAATGGAGCAAGGGCTTTGTATCCCTGGCAGCGCCTGCTCCACACGGCCCCTGCTGCTGCTGGCTGCTGTCAGGTTACAGGTTTGAAAGATTCCCCTCAAGGAGCGGACTGGGACCGTAGAGGCGGGCCAATGCAAATCAGACAGAGAACATAGAGCCAATCACAGACCGCTACTTTGCAGTTCTGTTACTTGCTAGTGATGAAACAGAAGCCACCACAGGGAGATGGAGGGTGTCCATCCGATGACACGCCTCT
>CM056387.1:36738856-36796421 GCA_029718625.1 Synaphobranchus kaupii
TCATTGAAACAAATGATAAAGCTCAGCACAGTGTTTCCGATTGCATAGATATTTAATATTTGAAGGGGTGAATAAGCAACGGAGGTGTGTAAACAGAGAGTGCAGCTGTTTTTAATCTCTGTAAAGGGGACTAAATGAAAACGTGTACTCTATACGCGAAACAGCAAGTGCTTATGGTTTGGCGGCTTGCATAGGCGCAATGTGGTGAGACCTTCCTCAGTGTGTCGCAGAGGTTGAAAGATCAGATATCGGTCTCACTGTTCGATTTCCACCGCTCTAAAAAGACTGTGCTTGTTGACCCATTGAGCAGTTAATAGTAATGGTAGAACTTTAGGAGTGCAGGTGAAAGAAGCTTCATCCACCAATGAGGGACTCGTAGCGTTAAGATAACCTGATGCTTGCCGTACGTACACCAATGATAATGCAAGACGGGTCAAAAATCTGACATCATTTGCATATTATAAAGCAGCAAAATGAGGAAGATTGTTGCACCTCTTTAAAATGGGCTTCCCATCTCCTTCCCATTAAGGGTCACACGTTAATGTGGATTCCACAATGGCTCAGGTGGAAAAGGCAATCTGCACCAGTGCAGGCCGGTGCCATTTTGTGCCTGGGTAAGGAGCGTACAGCAGCACAGACGTGATTGGTGAAGCCCCACGGGAGGCGGGGCAGGTTCACGTCGGCCAGGGTTAGCGCTAAATCGGTTTCTCTACCGTAAGCCGGGGAGCCTACGTGCGACCGTTTGTCTCTGGCGAAACATGCACCTCTCTTCCCAACGGCCCTGTAGCACAGAGTAGTGCTCTAGCGCCCCCACCTGGAGGTCGAGCGGTGGCGGTAAATGGAGAGAGAGAGGCGGAGAGCCAGCGTATAGAGACCCACACAAGCAGGACCCGGAACACGGCAGATCAGATTCAGTGTAAAATGGCCGCCCCCCATATCATAACCGTCACCGTGGGGAAAGCGTGGTAGGGAAGCACCAGTCATATCTTTCACAGTGTCTGTGAAGTTTTCTCTGATGAAGGTGCGAAAGCGCGTGTGCGTCGGGGGGGTGTACAGTCCGGACACTCGCGCGGCGTTGGGAGTCTGACCGGGGCGAGGGCCGTCGGACCGCGAGCGAGTTTCGGGGGTTCATTAGCTGCGCTGTCTCTGCATTATCGCAAACAAACACAGGAGAAACAAAGAGAAAAAACAGGAGGCTCTGAAAACGAAGCGGAGCGGAGATGTGGGATGTGACTGTCGCTGGCCTACAGAGCAGCGTTTCCACAGGGGAGAGAGAGAGAGAGAGAGAGAGAGAGAGAGAGAGAGAGAGAGAGCGATAGACAGAGAGAGAGAAGAAGAGACGGGGCTGGAATTAATAAAGCCGTTTCTTTATTTGAGGATGAAGAGCAGAGCCTGAGGACTGCAAAACCACATCCTTCCTTCCTGCTGCTAGGGGACAGGAAGGGCTGCCTGGGGCGTGTGTGTGTGTGTGTGTGGTGTGTGTGTGTGTGTGTGTTGCGCCTATATGTGTGCGCGTGTGTGTGCGTACGTCTGTGTGTTTGTGTGCGTGTACGGGGTGTGTGTGTGCTTGTATATGCGTGTCGCGTTTGCGTTAGTACGGGGTGTGTGTGTGTGTGTTTGTGCGTGTGAGAGTGCGTGTATGTGTGTGTGCGTCTGTACAGGGGTGTGTGTGTATGAGGGGGAGGGGGGGTGCATGGGGTCAAGCAGCTACAGACGGCGGAGAGCCCTGCTGCTTCCTGCCGGGGGTCAGCAGGGGTCACGGAATAAGTACTTCCGGGGGCCACGGGAGGCGCCACCTGTCTCCGGTTGTTTCCCCAAAGCCCTTTATTTCCCCCCATCCCCCACCACCCACCCCCCCCCCCCCCTCCCATTACATCCAGGTGGAAAAGTGATAGAGGAGGAAGGGCAGAACGCTGGAGGGACTGTTGCATCATCATCTTCCTCTCTCTCTCTCCGTCTGTGAGTCGCAGGGCCGCCGTGTGAGGTCGCCTGCCGCATACCGCCGCCCGGAAGAACTGTAGCGCCTACGAAAGGTCAGGAGGGCGCCGTTCAGCGACTCGCTTTCGCGGACGTCGCTCGAGGGATGGCCGGCGGTCGACCCCCCCCCCCCCCCAACCGCCGCGCCCCCCTGATGCTCGGACTGCGTCGTCACGACGACAGCAGGAAGGAAGCGCTATTCCTCTTCTGCTTCCGTTTGTTTGTTTGTTTTCAGGCTAGCGTACGGCTATTACCAGGGTTTGAAGAGTAACCCCCCCTTGCACACTGTCACTCAGACCTAAAGTCGTCGGCCATTTTGCCTCAACACTAAATCAGTCACCACCCCCCCCAGGATCAGCTGTCTCTCAGTCTGTCTATACTCATTCTTCTTTCTTCGCATGTACGACTGTATCTATGGTATGGTTGCAGATTATCCATGAAAACAAAGGATATTATTGAATGAAGTGTCTCGAAGGCACGATTGCGGTGCCTCACTGCGAATCAGACCCGCTACTGTGATTATAGGGCTACGCCCCTTATTTACCAGCGTTGCCTGGGTAACGACCGAGTCAGAACCCAGATTTGCGCTGGGGTGGGATGTGTAGGACGGGAAATGACAGGCATGTTCCGAGAGGTCGACTGTGGTCCCATGACTCAGTTTTCCAAAGGTCACACAGAACTACTGTATGTCACAACCCAGGCCGTGCGCTGGAATGTGTGTCAGAAGTCACGTGACACGGGACATGACGACGCTGCACGGTACATGTCACGGATGCAACCGTGTCTCAACCCGTGAGATATCTCAACGCATGTCATATCACATGCCAGACAGGACACGACGTGTGTCACACGCGACGCGTCACATGACACGAGTGAGACTTGATGCGAAGCGTGACGTCACGTGACGTCACAGCCTGGGGACGCACACCCGCTGGAGCGTCTGTTGCACGGCACCGCGTGGCCTCAGTGAGAGGGTCACGGCGCCCTCTACCTCCTGTTTTCGGTCCGCGACGCAGCCCCGCGTCTGATTAAAAAGCAGTCAGACAGGCCTAATTGGACTCCGCTCAGGACGGTGCCTGCTTTCGCGAGGCCTTCTCAGACAGAGAGAGAGCCCTTTCATTGGCCTTCATGTTCAGCCTCCTCGTGGTATTGCTAGCGTTTATCTACGATGATTAGCAGACGATTAGCGATAGCATCTCAACGGGGCTCAACTGGGCTATTTCGGCGTATCCCGGTGACGTTCCCTTGTGTGGATTCAACACCTTCACTTCCTGGATATTGGTCAAGAGCCCCAAACAGACCCTGGTCTGGTGGCGTATGAGTGTGTGCTGTTGTGCATTATGAGCTGTTTGGGTCCAAAAAAGAAAACAAAAAAAAAAGAAAAGTCAATTCGATCTTTCCCTTGCTTTTATTGTTCTCTGTTTTTTTTTGTTTCACATCTGGAATGTTTCGGCTTCTCCTCTCGGTTCTCAGACGGGAGGGAGGCCTGCGGGGGGTGAGGGGGGCGGGGAGGGTTTCGGGGGGTGAGGGGGCGGGGAGGTTTGGGGGGGGCGGGGAGGTTTCGGGGGGGCGGGGACGCCGCAGAGGATGGCCGAGGATTCGAACCCGACTCCTCTGAGTGAGAAACAGCCGTACATGTAGTGTGTTTGAGCGAGCGCCAAGTTGACCCAGAAAAGTGCCGGCAATTTCCTCGAGACGCGGAGCTGCACCGCAGGCCCTGGGGACCACAAACAAACTTCAGATGTGAGAGAGAGAGAGAGCGAGAGAGCGAGGGAGTGAGGGAGTGAGGGAGGGGGCGGAGGGAGCGAGGGAGAGAAAGAGAAAGAGAGGGGAGAGAGAGAGCTACAGATGTGAGAGAAACTGACAGATAGGGTGGAGAGAGGTAGAGGGAGAAAGAGAGAGAGAGAGAGTTACCTGCTTTGGCAACATTGTTTTGAAACATTCATGCCAATAAAGCATTTTTTTATTTATTTGAATTTGAGAGAGAGAAGGAGTGGAAGAGAGATGAGAAAGAGGGTACAGAAATTGAGATAGAGAGAGAGGGAGAGAAAGATGGGAGACAGTGAAGGAAACTGTAGATAGAGAGAAACAGAAAGTTAAATAGAGAGTCAGAGAGAGAGAGATTACTCTGACTGACTGACCTTTCACTTCTAAATCCTTGGGATGTCATCTAGTGAGGTCTGCAGATGTGGAGCACTGAGATGTCTATGCTCATTACAGCCCACATGTGCACAAGGTCAGGAGAATCCACAGCCATGGAAACACCAGACCATTAGAGACCTAGAGCTAACCCACTTTACAGCTCCACACAAGTCACATTAGAGGCCTTACTGATGGAGCTAACCCATTTTACAGCTCCACACAAGTCACATTATAGAGGCCTTACTGATGGAGCTAACCCCATTTTACAGCTCCACATAAGTCACATTAGAGGCCTTACTGATGGAGCTAACCCATTTTACAGCTCCACACAAGTCACATTAGAGACCTAGAGCTAACCCATTTTACAGCTCCACACAAGTCACATTAGAGGACCTAGAGCGAACCCATTTTACAGCTCCACACAAGTCACATTAGAGACCCTAGAGCTAACCCATTTTACAGCTCCACACAAGTCACATTAGAGGCCTTACTGATGGAGCTAACCCATTTTACAGCTCCACACAAGTCACATTAGAGGCCTTACTGATGGAGCTAACCCATTTTACAGCTCCACACAAGTCACATTAGAGGCCTTACTGATGGAGCTAACCCATTTTACAGCTCCACACAAGTCACATTAGAGGCCTTACTGATGGAGCTAACCCCATTTACAGCTCCACACAAGTCACATTAGCGGCCTTACTGATGGAGCTAACCCATTTTACAGCTCCACACAAGTCACATTAGAGGCCTTACTGATGGAGCTAACCATTTTACAGCTCCACACAAGTCACATTAGAGGCCTTACTGATGGAGCTAACCCATTTTACAGCTCCACACAAGTCACATTAGAGGCCTTACTGATAGAGCTAACCGATTTTACAGCACCACACAAATACAGAAGTCACATTAGAGGCCTTACTGATGGAGCTAACCCATTTTACAGCACCACACAAATACAGAAGTCACATTAGAGGCCTTACTGATGGAGCTAACCCATTTTACAGCACCACACAAATACAGAAGTCACATTAGAGGCCTTACTGGTAGAGCTAACGCATTTTACCGCACCACACAATTACACAAGTCACATTAGAGGCCTTACTGATGGAGCTAACCCATTTTACAGCACCACACAAATACACAAGTCACATTAGAGGCCTTACTGATGGAGCTAACCCATTTTACAGCACCACACAAATACACAAGTCACATTAGAGGCCTTACTGATGCAGCTAACCCATTTTACAGCACCACACAAATAACACTCAGATGCAGCCCGAGATGCATCTGAACTCCATTTGCTAAAATGTTGTGGAGTTTCATTTGGAGTACAAGAGAAGTTCCGCTGCTGGCAGCCATTCGGCCTCTAAAAGCGACGGCCGGCTAATGCTTTTATGCGCTCGGAAATCGGAACCAACCATTGCCTAATGAGCCGTCGTGTCTCAGAGCCGCACGCATCATTATTACTGTATGCATAAATGAACGTAACCTCTCTGTTAACTCCATACGGCCTTCTGAAGCTCCGCCCCCTCCACAGCTCTGCGCTCGCTCTCGCTTGTTTTGGGATTTCCTTATTCCGTGATACTACCAGGCTTCATTGCTCTGTTGGTCCAGCTGGGAAATTCTCTTTCATTCCTCTCTGTTATTACAGCTTTGTGTTTTTCACGCGCCGGTTCAAACCGTAGCCTTATTTTCACGGAACTCCCAAGAACCCATTACATTTTTTCCCCGTTCCAAGCTTAAGTCGGACTGACGTTTGACAAACTTTATTTTTCAGTATTAGGCAGCATTTGCTCTCTGTAATTTAGTCTGCGTAGCGTGTAGTGCACCTTTGACTTTAAAAATCCAATCGTATTATTTGTGAAAGTTACACTTTCATTCTTCTTCAGGGTCTCGTGTGGGCTGTAGGAGAAATAAAAAAAATAAAAAACGAAGGGTTCTGTATCGTTTCAGACCCGTCTGTCAACAGCCAAACTCGGGGCCTGCCGCAGAGTCAGTGAGCTCTTCCAGCACCCCCAAACCCTCAGCCGTCGCCCCGTTACCCGCAATTAAATAAACAAATAAATCACCGCACCGTTTACTCGTCCTAATGACTGGCGGCAGGCCCTTCCCAGCATGCCCCACTCAGAGGGTTCCTGCTTAGCGTCTACTGCTGAATGGCCGCAGTGTCGCCGTGGATGTTAAGCTTTGCCGGGGGGGAGGGGAGGGGGAGGGGAGCAATTTTGGAAATATTTATGGGGGTGAAGATATAAATATTGCTTGTTCGGCAGTGGATGGGTGCAAAAACAGGTTGAGTATGAATCTGATAATTATAATTGCAATGGCCTAGATCGTCCACCTTGCTCTCCTGCAGCCCCTACAGAACACCAAGCCTCCGCTTTCCCACCGAACGCTTTTACGCAACCGCGAGGCAATTCGCCACCGGGCCGCAATTTGGTTCTCGTTTGATTCTCGTTTCATACGTTTTCCCTTTATTACAGTTTAACAAGTCTATAAGAGAGTTTTATGCTTTTGAAAGAAAAGACCGAATGCGTCACCGCCAAACCGATTCCGCCAACCACAGCCTTGGAATTAAGTGTGGAAGTATCAATTCATTAACCCCCCCCCCCCCCCCCCGACCCCTCTGACCCCCCATTCAAATTCTGGGAAGAAATCCGCGAGGAGCAAAGCTTTTTCTCGAGTTTGTTTCCATTACAGTAATTCTGTCCCCTGCAAACACAAGAAGTCCCACGCTGGGGATCCAGTTTCCTTAAATCAACTTTCTGACAAGCGCGGATTTCCCCCCCTTTTTTCGTCCCCCCCCCCCCCCTCACAACACGTGCAGGTAAGGGCAGCGAGCGACACACGAGACAGAGTGTTCTTTGAGCGCTGCGGTCGGGCACGCCGCCAGACGGGTTTCCACACCTTGTGCTGAGGGACGCTTTATGGAGCTCTCTCTCTCTCTCTCTCTCTCTCTCTCTCTCTCTTTCTCTCTCTCTCTCTCTCTCTCTCCTCTGTTTCTCTCTCTCTCTCTCTCTCTTTCTCTCTCTCTCTCTCTCTCTCTCTCTCTCTCTCTCTCTCTCTCTCTCTCTCTCTCTCTCTCTCTGCCCGGCGCAACCTTCTCTGTTATTGCTCTCAACACATGGGCAACGGCTTTTAATAGCTCCTCTGCTACCTGAGCCTGCCTAATGGGCCTGTAGTCGCTTCTGTCGGAAGACAAAAATAAAGGCTCGCTGGGAACTCGGGCTCCGTGAGGTGCTCTTGCGACGCCATGGCAACGACGTCGGTTGTACGCTGTTGCGGGGGACGCGCCCTGGGCACCTGGGCAACAAGGTGTGAGGACGCTTTAATCTGTAACGGCGTCTTTTTTTTTATTGCTTCTATCCGTGCGCGCGCGCACATGGCGGTGTTTGTCTGTATTGTGCGTGCGTTTCGGAGACAAAGGGAGAGCAATGGTGAGCTCGTTGCAACATCACGCCTGTCCAATAAATAAGATTCATAAATCATATTTTGAAAGCCGGAGTAAATAATAAATTTAAAAAACAAAAGGCATCGTTTATGTTTCTCTCAGAACCGAAAGCATAACTCATGTCCCCTGGTGATTTGGCATCATGCTGTTCCATGGTCTCCCAGGCAGGGAGAGAGAGAGAGAGAGGCGCTCCTCTGTTCTCCTAGATTTATTACCACCCGAGGGTTCTCACCGTCTTAGCCAGCACCCTCTGCAGCCGTGGCCATGAACACAGGCAGGTTGAGTGACAGCTTGGCTCGTTGATTTGCGTCGCGCTCCTGTGTTCATAAACGTAACCGCTTTCACTTCTTACCGGGTGACCAATGGTCAAATCCTAGAGCCAGGAACCCCCCCCCCTCTCTCTCTCTCTCTCTCCCCCGCTCTCTTTCTCCCTCTCTCTCAATGGCCTTCTTCTGTCTCCATGTCCACTTTGCTCTCTCACACACACACACGGCCGCGCCACACACACACACACACACGCACATTTTGAAATTTGAATTTTCTTTGGATTCAAAATCTTACAATCTTATAGAATCAGTAGCCGGCAGGGTTTGGAACGCCTGCCATGGCGGGTCCTGCCCTTCCCTCACACCCTCAGCAGCTTTCGGCGAGGCTCGGCCAGGTGCGCCGTGGCCCCGGGGGGCTGTTAAAGTCCCGGGCCGGCTCCGAGAGGGGCAGTAACGGGCCCCAGAGAGCTCTAAAAATGGTGCGAAATGCATGTCATGTCACAGACACATTAGATTATGATAAGCTGCAATAACCTCACCACAACCAGATGAAGCGTGATGAACAAGTCGCCTTCAGTATGTGTGTGTGTGTGTGTGTGAGAGAGAGAGAGTGTGCGTGTGTGTGTGTGTGTTGTGTGTGTGTGAGAGAGAGTGTGTGTGTGTGTGTACGTGTGTGCGTGTGAGAGAGTGTGTGCGTGTGTGTACGTGTGTGTGTTTGTGCGTGTGTGTGTATGTGTATGTGTGTGTTTGTGTGTGCGTGTGTGTTTGTGCGTGTGCGTGTGTGTTTGTGCGTGTGTGGTGTGTGTGTGTGTGTGCGTGTGTGCGTGCGTGTGTGCGTGTGTGCGTGTGTGCGTGTGCGTGTGCGTGTGTGCGTGTGTCAAACCTAATTGGATCAAAACAAAGACAGTGTAAACTACAGCAAAATGGAAGTGCAGTGATAATGATGGTGGAAGGAAAGGGTGCGGCTTTATACGCACACGCACACGCACGTACGCAGTGCATAGAACAGGCGAGCCCTGACCTGGCAGAGCAGAGGCCTACAGGGGGCTGAATTGGGGGGACGGTGCGGGACAAGGGAGAAGGTTGCAGGGGACACCGCGTTCTGCCCCCAGGAAGTTCATGTGCACGCAGGGAGGGAAGCGGCCTCTGGACCGGGAGAACAATGGATCCTTTCTGCTGCGCACAAACAGAGCCACGCTGAGAGACCCTGTGACTAATGCACGCAGCACAGGGGACTCTGGGTAAAAAAATAAATAAATAATAAAATAAAAAGAAAATGGCACACAAACACAGCTACGCCTGACAGCTTGACGTGACTCCTCAGTAAGCAGATAAAGACCCCGCACAAGACCTGTGATACATTCAGGAAGTAATGTTTAGGGCCAAACCAGCATCTGACTGTGCCGTCCTCCGAGACGTCTCTGTGACCCCTCCTTATTCGACCCAATTTCAGGACTTTGCTTCCAGCTCTAGGAGAAAGGATACCTCAAGTTGGGCCCTGCGGCGAGACCTTTATTCACAGTGGATATTGCGGGTCACGCAGATGAGGCCTCAGAAAGGGGGCGGTGCTAATGTTGTGTCATCTCAGGGAAGTCACACCTATCTGGATCTGTTTTCAATCAGGCCAATAGCCCGGCCTACCCAACCAGGACCACGGGACAGCGATGCAGCAAACTGAGACTTCAGTGGAAATGTATGAGGAGCTCTGAGTGAGGGGGAGGTGCTTATGTAGGGTATGAGCTCAGAGTGAGGGGGCAGTGCTTATGTAGGGTATGAGCTCTGAGTGAGGGGTCGGTGCTTATGCAGGGTATGAGCTCAGAGTGAGGGGGAGGTGCTTATGTAGGGTATGAGCTCAGAGTGAGGGGGGAGGTGCTTATGTATGGTATGAGCTCAGAGTGAGGGGGCAGTGCTTATGTAGGGTATGAGCTCTGAGTCAGGGGGCTGTGCTTATGTATGGTATGAGCTCAGAGTGAGGGGGCGGTGCTTATGTATGGTATGAGCTCAGAGTGAGGGGGCTGTGCTTATGTATGGTATGAGCTCAGAGTGAGGGGGCAGTGCTTATGTAGGGTATGAGCTCAGAGTGAGGGGTCGGTGCTTATGTATGGTATGAGCTCAGAGTGAGGGGGCGGTGCTTATGTAGGGTATGAGCTCTGAGTGAGGGGGAGGTGCTTATGTAGGGTATGAGCTCAGAGTGAGGGGTCGGTGCTTATGTATGGTATGAGCTCAGAGTGAGGGGGCAGTGCTTATGTAGGGTATGAGCTCTGAGTGAGGGGGAGGTGCTTATGTAGGGTATGAGCTCAGAGTGAGGGGTCGGTGCTTATGTAGGGTATGAGCTCAGAGTGAGGGGGCGGTGCTTATGTAGGGTATGTGCTCAGAGGGGGCGGTGCTTATGTAGGGTATGAGCTCAGAGTGAGGGGGAGGTGCTTATGCAGGGTATGAGCTCAGAGTTAGGGGTCGGTGCTTATGTAGGGTATGAGCTCAGAGTGAGGGGGCGGTGCTTATGTAGGGTATGTGCTCAGAGGGGGGCAGTGCTTATGTAGGGTATGAGCGCTGAGTGAGAGGGCGGTGCTTATGTAGGGTATGAGCTCAGAGTGAGGGGGCGGTGCTTATGTAGGGTATGAGCGCTGAGTGAGAGGGCGGTGCTTATGTAGGGTATGAGCTCAGAGTGAGGGGGCGGTGCTTATGTTGAGGTCAGTAACGTGCTGGGGGATGTGCACAAATTTTATTGCCAATGCATTGGCGATTAGACAGGACACTGAGGGTTTGTTGTGTGTGTGTGTGTGTGTGTGTGTGTGTGTGTGTGCGTGCGTGTGTGGGGGTTGTGAATGAGCAGGACTGGGGGTTGGTGGGCCTGAGCAGCTCCTGCTGGGACACACAGATGTGATCTCGCTGACAGATGTGTCAGCAACAGATGCCTTTTTCACTGAGGAGGGGCAGAGTGGGGGTGGGCGGGGAGAGAGATGGGGGTTTTGGGAGGGCTGAGGGCTGGTGCTTGAAGGTGGGGAGGGGAGAGGAGATGTCAGAACAGCTGTTATCAGAAAAGGGTTCAAATGTCCCTTCGCCTTGTGCAGCACCTGAACAGTGGGCAAGAGCTGACCTCACGTTTACTCTGACACCCAGTCTGGTGAAAACTGGCAGTCGTCTTTACCGTCTGTAGGTGGGAGAGAGGCACTGACAGGCAGAAAGATCACAGACTGAACACTATCTCACCCTTCAGATCCATACATCGTTTCACTGATACTAAACTTAAAATTTTTATTTTTATTTTTAAGGGCTTTTCAGCGTTATTTGGAAAGTTATTATTGGACAGCACAGTGTAGAGAGACAGGAAGAATTGGAGCGAGAGAGAGAGGGAGAGACATGCGACAGGTTTCGAACCGCCTACGTCGCGGCTCGCAATGAGCATGCGGACGGTGCTCTTATAGGCTATGCCACCGGGACGCCCCTAACTCGTACCAAACTTTTACGGACCAGCGAGCTGTGCGTGAGGCGTGAGGCGTGAGGCGTGAGGCGTGAGGCGTGAGGCGTGAGGCGTGAGGCGTGAGGCGTGAGGCGTGAGGTGTGCTCGCTGGCCCGGGGGCGGGGTGAGGTAAACCCTGGCACAAGCCGCTGCGCCGCTGCCCAGTGGTCCTGCTTGGGGAGACCGGGCTATTGGCCTGATTGAAAACAGATCCAGGTAAGTGTGACTTCCCTCCCACCTCCTCATCGTAGCAGGAAGGGAGGTGGGAGGTGGGAGGAGGGGGGGCACACAGTCAGCGCTAATGATTACAATTTGCTCTATGGTTAAATCAGGGAAATGGCCATTACGTGTGCATGGCGACTGTTAAACCTCCCCCCTCCGATCAAGCCCAGGGTAGTTTATTAGCCCAGAAGGTGGTTTGGGATTGTGGGTTTTTTTTATGGAAAGTCTAACTCTAAAAAACAATATAGATTTTATTATTATTATTTTTTTACAATTTTTATTTTTTTTCCACTGCTGAGCTGGTAGCGCCAAAACTCCTGTTACCCACAATCCAACTCACAAGGTACAGTAATATCAGCGTGTGCTCACCGACAGGATCTGTAACTGTCTGTGTTCTTACTATATATTTTTCTACTTTTATTTACCTCTGAAAAACAGTTAAGGTGTAGCCAAAAAAACTTTAAAAATTTTTTTTATTTAAAGTGCCTTCGGTGAGGACTGAACCCAGATAGCCAAATTACTCCAGCTCTTTATCCAGATCTAACTTTTATCATGTTCAAGCCATAACCTGCACCCGCAAATCCATGAAAACGTCCTCATTCAAATCTGCACCTCATTCATAGCTAAGACTGAAAAGAGCTCCTGACCCCAGAGTCAAACTCTGCTTTAAACCCTCTTTCCCTCTGCCGCTCAGGATAAACGACCCATTACGTGGTTTAAAAGTGGTAGAGCTGCAACGCTAACGTGTGCTTACCCAACCCCCCCCCCCCCCCCGAGCGTGTAGATTATGACACAGAAACAGATCCAAGTAACAATTACATGGAAATTCTGCGGGATCTGGCCTGTTAACTTAAATGCTACCATGCTTTCCATTTAAGTAGGTAGTGTGTGTGCGCGCACGTGTTCCGCGCTGTGTGTGTTATGATGTGGGGGTTGTAAGTACAATCACACTGAAAATAATTGGTATTATTTGTGTTAAATAAAGCACCACCATGTCTTTAGTTATGTATACATCTCACTCACTACTGTGTTGAGATGTTTTTGGGGCTATAAGTACAGTCTCACTAAAATGTCATTTGCTGCACATCATACCCTGCTAATGAAGCTACGTGATAAAATGAACATCTGTTGCCTCTTTTGCCTCACGGATGCTAGCTATCCTGCTGGACACGTTGCTAAAGCACTTTGAAAGTGATTGTGCGCTTCAAGTTGCACCTGTTGGAAAGCTCGTAAGGAAGTATGAATTAGCCTGCATCTGTTGTGAATATCTGCACAAAAGGGCTATTTAACATGCTAATTGCGTCACGTTGATGAGCCCAGTAGCGCTAGCTAACTTGGGAAGTATTCGCGTCTCACCTCTCGTGCACCCTCCCACACCACCCCATTGGTTGATGTTGTTTATTTGTTAAGCCCCTTTTTCCCTTCAGGGCATAGTGATTGGGTGAGAGAGGGAGAGAGAAAGGGAGTGACAGATCCCCGAAAAGGGAAACGCTACTCCGCAGATAAACGTGCATCTCCCACAGACTTGGGCCAGCGAGGGGCTCCCAGCTCAAACGCTCCCCCACCTTTCCTTCCCCCCCCCTTCCCTCCCCCCAGGGCCAATAAAACAAATGCCACTAATTCCCTGACAATGGCTGTGGGACTTGAGCCAAGGCCGTTTGAGAGCACGTATTCTCCTCGCTCAGCCCGGCAACAACGAGGTTAAAGAAGAACCAAGAAAGACAAAAAAAAAAAAAAACGAGAAATTTTCCCTCACTCAGAAAGCGAACGAGCAGCGACTCGGGCCCGAATTTCCCAGCGTGCACCGCGGGTCCTCTCTCCGTCTGGCGCGATGCCCGGCTACTGCAGTACACGCGGGTCTGTAAAGCACTGGCATTCGACGGCTTCCATTACAACCCCCGCACCCCGGGATCATGAGAATAACCGGAAGTGCCTTTCACAGTCTACGTGCACCTGCAACTTGGAAATGAAATATTATTATTTTTTTTTTTAAAACAGCTGCGAAGGAACAAGGCTTTTATCGCACCTTCAACAAATAAGAGCTGGTGCTCCAAACAGCACCCACAATATGGCTGCCCAGATTTGCCCCACAGTTAGCCAGTTTGCCGGGACTTGTGGAGCGACATTTCCTCAGTGAACGGTAGGGTCCTCCTGCTGTAAGTGGAGCCAGAATGGAGGACAGTTTGCTGGGGCCGCGGGGGAGTTTCCTTCATTAGATAATGAAAGGGAGATGGTGATGACCGCAGTGCGGGTCCGGACCTGTCTGAGGATGCCAGCTCCACGTCTGCGGTGCTCTGGGGCCCTATCTGGAGTCAGTCTGACAGGGGCAGACATGGAGCCCCACTGGTGTTTTCGATTTAGATTTCTGCTGTGAAGCACCCTTCTCCTGGCTGAATGTACACAAACACACAGTTACCCACAAACCCCAGCCAGACGCCAACACTGGCCGTGGATCAGCTTTCTGTCTGGATTGTAAGAGATAGGAACCAGAGAGTGGAGCATCTTCACACACACACACACACACACACACACACACACACACACACACACACACACACACACACACACACACACACACACACACACACACACACACACACACCACACACACACACACACACACACACACACACCACACACACACACACACACACACACACACACACACACACACACACACACACACACACACACACACACACACATGCAGGCATCTGAAAAGGAAAGTTACAGTTTGTGAGGGAGGTTTCCGCTAAAGATCCTACAATCTGATTGGGTCTAGCGAGTTCAGTTGGTTGCTGACTTGCTAAGTGGAGTTTACTGACGCACAGCCTGATTGTTCCAGTTTCCATAAAATCATCACCCCCCAGAGGATCACCACCTACACATGATCATGATTCAGCAGGATAAGTAACAGGCTTATTCACAGAGAGAGGCTGGGTGGGCTTAACTCAGTGTCACCCTGATCTGGCTCACAGCACCGCATGAGGTTATATAGCTGAAAGGCAAGGCTATGGTTGCACTGCCATAATGCACGCAAAACTACACACACTTTATCTACAGATAATACTTCCCAACAGTTCATAATGCACACGAAACTACACACACTTTATCTACAGATAATACTTCCCAACAGTTCATAATGCGCACAAAACTACACACACTTTATCTACAGATAATACTTCCCAACAGTTCATAATGCACACAAAACTACACGCACTTTATCTACAGATAATACTTCCCAACAGTTCATAATGCACACAAAACTACACTCAGTTTATCTACCGATAATACTTCCCAACGACTCGTAATGCGCACAAAACTACTCAGTTTATCTACAGATAGTACTTTCCAACGACTTATAATGCGCACAAAACTACACTCAGTTTATCTACAGATAATACTTCCCAACAGTTCATAATGCACACAAAACTACACACACTTTATCTACAGATAATACTTCCCAACAGTTCATAATGCACACAAAACTACACTCAGTTTATCTACAGATAATACTTCCCAACGACTCGTAATGCGCACAAAACTACTCAGTTTATCTACAGATAGTACTTTCCAACGACTTATAATGCGCACAAAACTACACTCAGTTTATCTACAGATAATACTTCCCAACAGTTCATAATGCGCACAAAACTACACTCAGTTTATCAATAGATAATACTTCCCAAGACTCATGATGCGCACAAAACTACACTCAGTTTATCAACAGATAATACTTCCCAACAGTTCATAATGCGCACAAAACAATTCATAATGCGCACAAAACTACACTGTTTATCAACAGCAAATACTTCCCAACAGCTGATATCCCACCCGTCAGTGAACCAAGGGTAAAAATGTTTTTAAAAAGCCCCATTAACGGTGAGCTGACATTTTTCACAGGGACAGCAAGGGCATATGACGATGGCCTTATCTGCTTTCCCCAACTAACCCCCCCCCCCCCCCCCCCCCCCCCCCGCAACCTCTCAGCCACCCATCCTTCCCTTGCCAGGGTTAATCACCAAAAGTAAATTCAATAAGGCGAAATGCAGGCCCCGTGCATAATTACAGGAAGAGGACTTTGTGAAAAAATGGTGCTCTGTGCCAGTAGGCATACAGATGCCTTTATGGAGGGACATGCTCTGCTAATTTGCAATAGCTGCAGTCAAATTATGTAACTGTATTTAACCGTATTAGAAAAATACCATAATTTTTGACGAGAGTGGATGTCAGCATGCGCTAACATATACATAATTGAATGGTCCATTAAAATGCGGAGAGAGAGGAGCCAAATTTTTTTTTTCTGCCCAGCGTGCCCTCATTAGGTGAAGTGTCTTCTGTCATTGTCCCAGGGGCATCTGGGGGACTCTGTGACCCCCTACTTCCAAATTGCAGGGCGTCCTGTTTCAATCAGGACATTAGCTAAAAACACAGGCGAACATGGGTGTGAGGCGACATTGTAATAGGACGGTTCAGTCGTTTGTGGTGTTGTGTTGCTGTGGTGACAATGATATCATTGTTACATCAATGTTATTATCAATGCTAAGATCAAAATGTCCTCCTTCAGGAAACTCCCTCTCGCTTTCCTTCTTTACATTGCCCTCACTTTTATTTCAGTCCTTCTGTCCCTCCTAAACCTCTTATTTTCTTTCTGTTCTCTCTTTCTTATCAATCTCCTTCTCCCGTGAACTCTTCTCCCTCTTTTGTTTCTTCCTGTCTTTTTTGCCTTTCTCTTCTATCTCTTTTTCTGTCTCTGTCGCTCTCCCCCTCCTCTCTCAGTGTGTGAGGTAAAGGCGGACCTCGGTCTCAGGCCCTACAGCTGCTCTACATCAGAGAACCCAGATCCCATAGAGTCGAGAGGATAAGAGCGTGAGGTCATGGGTCAACGCAGGGAGGGGGCGGGGCTTCCGTTCAGTGAGGGACGTCTCCTGGGAGGGCTCCCCGTGGACGGTACCAATCCGCCATGCTCGCTTCCTGCTCTCCCTTGGCTGACGGATCCAAAACTCAGACCGAATTCGGCGCTCCGCCCGCAGCCCGTGGTTCTGAAAGTGCTCCAGCATGTCCGTCAGAAAAAGAAAGTGCCAGGGGGTCGGGAGTTACCACGGCTGACGATCAGTAACCCGGTGACTGACAGCGAAATGCACGCCCGCTAACGCGGCCTAGCGCCTGAGATAAACCACACAGACTGCAGCGGGAGTCTGGAGAGCGTCACGGCCCGAGGGCGGCTGCCGGAGCGGATATTTCCCCTCCTGACGGCAGCTGTTGGTAAAATGCAGAACCGGTGGAAGGGACGGCCACGGCAACGACAGAAAACGCCGACGAGGCGGGATCTCCCCTCCCCTCCCGGCCACACTCACCAGCTCGCTCTCGCGTTTCCCAGCATGCAAAGCAGGTCGGAGGGGAACAGCGGCACAGCCCTTGGGCAGTTCCCTTCTCAGAAGAACCACAGGATCAATGCGTGACGGGGAACATCGCACAGCACACGAAGGCCTCTTTATACACCATGACATTATTCATTAGAAATATGTGAACTGTACTGATGTCTTATTTATCCCTCGCCTTGTATTTAATAACCAGAGTCTGGAGTTTGCCAACTCAAACTGCTGAAAAAAAGACATCCTTTTTTCCTGTGGCATTGGCAGGAGACACTGTGGCCTTTAGCTCCATGCTCCTGGAGAGCCACTGGGGCTTTTTTGTGATTTTCCATCCAGTCCAGTCCCAATTGCTGCTTAGGAGTGACTGATTGGTCAGGACCAGGGAACTTTGAAATTACCCAAGGCACCATTATGCTTGTATTCTATATTCTATAAATATAGTTTTCTTATATATAAATGCACCGCAGAGGGAGAAAGAGAGAGAGGGAGAGAGAAGGTTGAATAAGAGATGGAATCTCAGAGATGTTGCAGAAAATCTTGGTCTGGCCTCAGCCGTGGTCAGCAGCTGCACAGCTATTAAAAAAAACAAAAAAAACAACAACAAAAAAAACAGGGTGATTAGTGTTCGTTCACATTGGCCCCTGGACACCCCTGACAATCAGCCCCTTTGCTCATCATTAAATTCTGTTTTGGACGGGTGGGGGGGTCGATAAACATTTGCATACGTCGAAAGAAAGACAGAGAGACCGTGATTCAGTTCTGCAGCGCCTCAGGCCCCTCTCTCTCATTGGCCTCAGTAAACCAGCGGCCTTGTCCCGATTAATGAAGAGGATGTTTGTCGCCCATAAAAACGCGACGGGTTTGCGCTTCCTGTTCGCCGCGCGGCTGCGGACAGACAGGGCCTGTGGGAGGGTTCCAGCTGGTCCCGGCAGAAGGCGAGGGGGAACGAGGCGAAAATAAGTGAAAAGGCAGCAGTGTGTAAGGCCTGCAGCGGCCGGAGCGCGCGCGCCCCGCCCAGAATGCGAATGAGCCGGGGCCGCCGTATCGGCTATGAGAGTACCTTTAACGCCGTCGCCCTATCGGCTATGAGAGTACCTTTAACGCTGTCGCCCTATCAGCTATGAGAGTACCTTTAACGCCGTCGCCCTATCAGCTATGAGACCACCTTTAACGCCGTCGCCCTATCAGCTATGAGAGTACCTTTAACGCTGTCGCCCTATCAGCTATGAGAGTACCTTTAACGCCGTCACCCTATCAGCTATGAGAGTACCTTTAATGTCGTCGCCCTATCGGCTATGAGACCACCTTTAACGGCGTCGCCCTATCAGCTATGAGAGTACCTTTAACGCTGTCGCCCTATCGGCTATGAGAGTACCTTTAACGCCGTCGCCCTATCGGCTATGAGAGTACCTTTAACGCCGTCGCCCTATCAGCTATGAGAGTACCTTTAACGCCGTCGCCCTATCAGCTATGAGAGTACCTTTAACGCCGTCGCCCTATCAGCTATGAGACCACCTTTAACGCCGTCGCCCTATCAGCTATGAGAGTACCTTTAACGCCGTCGCCCTATCAGCTATGAGAGTACCTTTAACGCCGTCGCCCTATCAGCTATGAGACCACCTTTAACGGCGTCGCCCTATCAGCTATGAGACCACCTTTAACGCCGTCGCCCTATCAGCTATGAGAGTACCTTTAACGCCGTCGCCCTATCAACTATGAGACCACCTTTAATGTCGTCGCCCTATCGGCTATGAGACCACCTTTAACGCCGTCGCCCTATCAGCTATGAGACCACCTTTAACGCCGTCGCCCTATCGGCTATGAGAGTACCTTTAACGCCGTCGCCCTATCAGCTATGAGAGTACCTTTAACGCCGTCGCCCTATCAGCTATGAGACCACCTTTAACGCCGTCGCCCTATCAGCTATGAGATCACCTTTAACGCCGTCGCCCTATCAGCTATGAGAGTACCTTTAACGTCGTCGCCCTATCGGCTATGAGACCACCTTTAACGCCGTCGCCCTATCGGCTATGAGAGTACCTTTAACGCCGTCGCCCTATCAGCTATGAGAGTACCTTTAACGCCGTCGCCCTATCAGCTATGAGACCACCTTTAACGCCGTCACCCTATCGGCTATGAGAGTACCTTTAACGCTGTCGCCCTATCAGCTATGAGACCACCTTTAACGCCGTCGCCCTATCGGCTATGAGAGTACCTTTAACGCTGTCGCCCTATCAGCTATGAGACCACCTTTAACGCCGTCGCCCTATCAGCTATGAGAGTACCTTTAACGCCGTCGCCCTATCAGCTATGAGAGTACCTTTAACGCCGTCGCCCTATCAGCTATGAGACCACCTTTAACGCCGTCGCCCTATCGGCTATGAGAGTACCTTTAACGCTGTCGCCCTATCAGCTATGAGACCACCTTTAACGCCGTCGCCCTATCAGCTATGAGAGTACCTTTAACGCCGTCGCCCTATCAGCTATGAGACCACCTTTAACGCCGTCACCCTATCAGCTATGAGACCACCTTTAACGCCGTCGCCCTATCAGCTATGAGACCACCTTTAACGCCGTCACCCTATCAGCTATGAGACCACCTTTAACGCCGTCGCCCTATCAGCTATGAGACCACCTTTAACGCCGTCACCCTATCAGCTATGAGAGTACCTTTAACGCTGTCGCCCTATCAGCTATGAGACCACCTTTAACGCCGTCACCCTATCAGCTATGAGACCACCTTTAACGCCGTCGCCCTATCAGCTATGAGCGCACCTTTAACGCCGTCGCCCTATCAGCTATGAGAGTACCTTTAACGCCGTCGCCCTATCAGCTATGAGAGTACCTTTAACGCCGTCGCCCTATCAGCTATGAGAGTACCTTTAACGCCGTCGCCCTATCAGCTATGAGAGTACCTTTAACGCCGTCGCCCTATCGGCTATGAGCGCACCTTTAACGCCGTCGCCCTATCAGCTATGAGAGTACCTTTAACGCCGTCGCCCTATCGGCTATGAGAGTACCTTTAATGCCGTCGCCCTATCAGCTATGAGAGTACCTTTAACGCCGTCGCCCTATCAGCTATGAGACCACCTTTAACGCCGTCGCCCTATCAGCTATGAGAGTACCTTTAACGCCGTCGCCCTATCAGCTATGAGAGTACCTTTAACGCCGTCGCCCTATCAGCTATGAGAGTACCTTTAACGCCGTCGCCCTATCAGCTATGAGACCACCTTTAACGCCGTCGCCCTATCAGCTATGAGAGTACCTTTAACGCCGTCGCCCTATCAGCTATGAGACCACCTTTAACGCCGTCGCCCTATCAGCTATGAGAGTACCTTTAACGCCGTCGCCCTATCAGCTATGAGAGTACCTTTAACGCCGTCGCCCTATCAGCTATGAGACCACCTTTAACGCCGTCGCCCTATCAGCTATGAGAGTACCTTTAACGCCGTCGCCCTATCGGCTATGAGAGTACCTTTAACGCCGTCGCCCTATCGGCTATGAGAGTACCTTTAACGCTGTTGCCCTATCGGCTATGAGAGTACCTTTAACGCCGTCGCCCTATCAGCTATGAGACCACCTTTAACGCCGTCGCCCTATCGGCTATGAGAGTACCTTTAACGCCGTCGCCCTATCGGCTATGAGAGTACCTTTAACGCCGTCGCCCTATCGGCTATGAGAGTACCTTTAACGCCGTCGCCCTATCGGCTATGAGATCACCTTTAACGCCGTATCGGCTATGAGAGTACCTTTAACGCCGTCACCCTATCGGCTATGAGAGTACCTTTAACGCCGTCGCCCTATCGGCTATGAGAGTACCTTTAACGCCGTCACCCTATCGGCTATGAGAGTACCTTTAACGCCGTCGCCCTATCGGCTATGAGAGTACCTTTAACGCCGTCGCCCTATCGGCTATGAGAGTACCTTTAACGCCGTCGCCCTATCGGCTATGAGATCACCTTTAACGCCGTCGCCCTATCGGCTATGAGAGTACCTTTAACGCCGTCGCCCTATCAGCTATGAGAGTACCTTTAACGCCGTCGCCCTATCGGCTATGAGAGTACCTTTAACGCCGTCGCCCTATCGGCTATGAGAGTACCTTTAACGCCGTCGCCCTATCGGCTATGAGAGTACCTTTAACGCCGTCGCCCTATCGGCTATGAGATCACCTTTAACGCCGTATCGGCTATGAGAGTACCTTTAACGCTGTCGCCCTATCAGCTATGAGAGTACCTTTAACGCTGTCGCCCTATCGGCTATGAGACCACCTTTAACGCCGTCGCCCTATCGGCTATGACAGCGCCTTTAACGCCGTATCGGCTATGAGATCACCTTTAACGCCGTATCGGCTATGAGAGCGCCTTTAACGCCGTATCGGCTATGAGATCACCTTTAACGCCGTATCGGCTATGAGAGCGCCTTTAACGCCGTATCGGCTATGAGAGCGCCTTTAACGCCGTATCGGCTATGAGAGCGCCTTTAACGCCGTATCGGCTATGAGAGCGCCTTTAACGCCGTATCGGCTATGAGAGCGCCTTTAACGCCGTATCGGCTATGAGAGCGCCTTTAACGCCGTATCGGCTATGAGAGCGCCTTTAACGCCGTATCGGCTATGAGAGCGCCTTTAACGCCGTATCGGCTATGAGAGCGCCTTTAACGCCGTCGCCCAGAATGCAAATGAGCTGGGGCCGCCGTATCGGCTACGAGAGCGCCTTTAACGCCGTCGCCCAGAATGTGCCTTACTGTATATGAACCACCTGTGAGGCGCACACACACATGCACGCGAGCACACAAACATATGCACACACACGTACATACATGGACACCACACACGCAAATACACACACGAACGTGCGAACACAAACACACATGAATGACACATGCACATAGACATGCACATAAACATGGGTGAGCCCTGTCTACATAACTGCCAGATGAAGTGTGTATGTGTGTGTGTGTGCGTGCGCACGTTTGTGTATGTGTGTGTTCAGGACTGGATCTTTATGGGTAGGTGCATATGTGTGGATGTGGAAACCAGCTTGGCAGATGTTTGACTAATTGGCGGTTTTGTGTAGGGCTGGCCCGATAGTATTGTCATGCGGCCAAGCCTTCTGAGAGGACGATTTTAATGTTCATTTGCAAGGAAAATGTGTCTCTTCTGCATGGCTGCATGCAACACCGTTTAAAATGGGGAACTTGGGGACGAGTCCCTGGCCGGCCCTGTTCCATGTGCGAGCGGTACACGCCATGGAGCTGGTTCCACCACCGTGACCCCCCCCCCCCCTCCCCTCCCCTCCTCAAGCTCATTACATACCTACACATTTAACACAGAGAATTTCAGGATTTTTTTTCACACAGATTGCTAGTTGCTTAGCTGCATGAATTTCCACTGCTGTTTATAGACACAAAGGCCTCGAACGAGCGGTGAATGACTGTCATCACGTCGGAGAAAAACAAAAGCGCTTTTTCACAACTTTCACAGCCGTTTAACACTCCTAACCAAAGGCGTTGGCGAAACTGACACATTTTGTAGTTTTGCAGAACATAAAAAAAAAAAAAAAAGACAAAAATGTCTTGTATTTTTCTTTCTTTTTTTCAAAAGAAACCTGGCAAATTAAGTTTGTGCCAACTTCTATGGCTCAATGGCAACGTCAGACATTGCAGGTAGGTCTGTGTATGTACAATACGTGTTCTGAGCCTGGGGCAGCAGTGTAGCATAATGGCTAGGGAACTGTGCTTGCTACCCCATGGTTGGAGATTCGATCTACACCTGGGTTGCTGCTGTTTCACCCTTGAGCAAGATACTTGACCTTGAGTAAATATCCGGCTGGATGAATACATTTCCCGAGGAAAAAAACGACAACTTTCTAAATCGGTCTGGGCAACAGCGTCTGCGAAACACCTGGAATCTCAAACGTGTGTAATGTTATGTTAATGGAAGTCCTGTTGAAAAGGTTATATTCATTAAAACTTGACTGATTGATTTATGTTCACAGTCTGACTCACGTTACACTAAAGAGCGGAGCGGCTGAGGTGGAAAAATCTTCTGAGATTTTTCTCCATCTGAAAAGCGGTGAGCAAGGAAGCTATTCTTCTGCCCACTGATACGATTTCCTCTTAATGCACATGGGGCCTGATTTACCAAGACCTTTAGCTTGTGCAAACCTTTTAACGTACACAAAACTAATAACATGACCAATGGATTGGTCGTGGTATTTTTTTGCACCAGTCATTGGCTGTGTTATTATTTTTGTGTGTGCTAAAAGGTTTTGCACATGCTAAAGGTCTTAGAAAAACAGATCTCATGGCCAGGTTGACCATTTTACGGCTCAGGGAAAATCCTATAACACAACACAATATTTTGTTTCCACATTGCTGTGTCCCCACTTTCTCCACTAAAATATACAGAAGAATTGTCCTTCATAGGCAGGTCTGAATCCTGTTTAGAGCTCGTAATTAACTCAGACTCACGTTGGTTCTCTTTGTTCCTTGATATTTTATTGTTTGTAAAGGTTGATAGCAAGGCCGCGCAGAGAAACCCGTCACTATGAGCACTTACTTGGTTTCCCTCAGATTTATTTGCAAGTGTTTAGTTGTGCGTCTTTTTTGAACTTCCCTGTTTTTAATTCTCTCTTTTTGGTGGATTATAGGGCGGGCGACTCTGAAATGAAAGACACACGACCAAGCACTAGAAAATACGGCCGATGACAACAAAAGTTGGCTGTTCGTGGTTTTTGGATCGTTACAGATCTCCCGTAAATCAAATTTAACGGAAAAAACATGTTCACAAAAAAAAAATAATGGGAGGAAGAGAAGAAGAAGAAGAAAAGGAAGATGATGAACAGGGATGGGAAATGGAAAGATGATTCAGCGCTGAATGGGAAATTATGAATTCTTGGAAATGGCAAATATATGGATGTGGAGGTGGATAATTATATTCTTCATGGGTCCTTGTTTAAAATGCAGATGAACCACCCCCCCACGCCCCCCGCCCCAAATTCCCATACACCAGTTTGCCTTTTTTCACTGTCCCGACAGTGACACAATGGGGTCATTCACGGCCCCTCGTCTTGCTCCCTACGCACAGTTCTGTACCCACTCCCTCCCAGGCATGATACATCAATACCAGAGAAGGCGGGCCCATTAACATACCGGCCAGTTCCTGCCCTCGCAACTTGGATGGATGGACAGACAGACAGACAGACAGACACACAAGACAGGCAAGCTGTTTGACGCACAAGTAGGCAGACAGGCAGAAAGACAGGCAGAAAGACAGACACGTGGACCTGGGAACAGGCTGGTTAGCTGCTTTCTAGTGGCTAAAAAAAAACCTAAACTTGGCTAATACCCTCACCCAGGACGAGGTTACAGTTTCCCTAAATCTAATCCTAACCCCTTCCGGAACCTATACGGTTAGCCTGGCTTCAGGCTAAGCCCCATTCTCGAGAGCTCAAGGCTTTTCTGCCTCTCTGGGCTTTGAACAACACCCCTCCCGTCTATGGCTGAGACACAGGAACCAAAGGCAAACTAGGGCCTGGATCCAACGAACACTTATCTTCATGGCTGACTGACAGACGCAAGTGTATACACCGCTTTGTGAGTGACTTGCCTTTAATTGTCAGTTAAAATTCAGGACAAATGTTGATTGAATTCAGGCCAGAATGAGAGAGAGAGAGAGAGAGACAGAAAGAGAGGAGGAGAGAACAGGGGATAGACACAGAGAAATGGGAAGAGAGAAGGGTGTGAGATAAACACTCAGGGCCTGATTTACTAAGACAGCTAAACTTTTTAGCACATGCAAAACCAATAACATGATCAATGATTGGTCATGGTATTTGTTTTGCACCAATCATTAGTTGTGTTATTAGTTTTGCATGTGTTACAAGGTTTTGCGCATGCTAAAGGCCCTAGACAACTCAGATCCAAAGCATGACTCTGCACTCCATATCAATTACTACTTTATATTTTTTTCATACATTAGCCTACTTCACGTGCCTTTATTCATTTTAGAAATTTTTATATTAGATTTATCTCTAATTCAATATTTTCTTTTCATATTCCGTCACCGTCGTAAATCGCGGTCGTAATTACTCGTTTCCTTTCTTCGCTTTCTATTTTTGCGATCGCGCTGTACCGTCTTATCCGAAAAAATACGCATATTCCTTGGCAACGCAGACGCATATTTGTCACGCCAATGAAAGCAAAAAATAGAAATGGATGAATGGAGGAGGAAGGTGAAGGTCAGGGAGAGAGAAGGAGGGGAGATAAGGATCGGGGGGACCGGGGAGAAGCGGAGGGCAGGGGGTCAGCCCTCTCCGCTCCGGTGGCGGCAGGACTACGCGGTCCTGACTCCGGCGCAGAAAGGAGCCCTTTCTTTGGCCAGGACTTCACTAATGCAATTCAAGAAATTAGTGTAATTATGCTCCATGTTAAGAGATGATGGGGTGGGCAGTGGAGTTGGAGGGGTGTGTGTGTGTGTGTGTGTTGCTGGGGGGGGGGGGTTATTGTGCTGATGGGAATAACTAATGCATCTGCTACTTTTGCAATTCATCAGAGGACATTCTTGCATTTATGACATTACGGTTAATCGAATAAGCAATCCTGGAATGGGTTTTATTCCCCTCTCAAAATGGAATTCTGCGTATGTGAAAATCTGCTTCATTCCTCCTCTGCCCACCCCCGTTACCCCACCCCACCCCACCCCACCCCCCCCACACACACAGACACACACATTTTTTGGCAAATAAAATTAATCCCGAACAATTTAGGTGTCTTGCTCTGCCATTCGCCTGAGCTGTGTGGGCTAACCAGACCACCCTTTACATGTCCATGGGTGTCAGCTTAAAGCAGGTGGATCCACTGATCCATATATAATACACAGACAGGCTAGTCTGGTCTTTGGAGTATACAGTCAGCCCATCCAGATGATATAAAGGTCACAGGGCCACAAAACAAAGCACTGAAGCATTGAATATACAGCCTTGCCCTTTATTATATGATATACAGGCTTTATTATACAATATACAGGCTTTATTATACAATATACAACCCTTATTATACAATATACAGGCTTTATTATACAATATACAACCCTTATTATACAATATGCAGGCTTTATACAATACACAACCCTATTATACAATGCACAGGCTTCATTATACAATATACAACCCTTATACAATGTACAGCCTTTATTATACAATATACAACCCTTATTATACAATATGCAGGCTTTATTATACAATATACAACCCTTATTATACAATATGGAGGCTTTATTATATAATACACAACCCTATTATACAATGCACAGGCTTCATTATACAATATACAACCCTTATACAATGTACAGCCTTTATTATACAATATACAACCCTTATTATACAATATGCAGGCTTTATTATACAATATACAACCCTTATTATACAATATGCAGGCTTTATTATATAATACACAACCCTATTATACAATGCACAGGCTTCATTATACAATATACAACCCTTATACAGTGTACAGCCTTTATTATACAATATACAACCCTTATTATACAATATGCAGGCTTTATTATACAATATACAACCCTTATTATACAATATGCAGGCTTTATTATACAATATGCAGGCTTTATTATATAATACACAACCCTATTATACAATGTACAGCCTTTATTATTAATATGTAATAAATGAGCTTCAGCGACCTGCAAAAGCTATGTAATAAGCATAACAAAGTCCTGCATCGACAGCGACAACAAGTCAAAAGTTATTTTTTAAAACATGATTCACTATTGTGCAATCTTGGGAGTAACTGGGTGACACAAAAACAAACAATGAGTCGGTAATAAACACTGTTAAAGGGTAAGTTCGCTATTTTGGACGTTGGACCCTATTTGCGGTCTGTCTTCCATGAACCTGACACATTGAGTCCATTTTTTCGCTGATCGGTCCAGTATTGAGTTCGCTACAGATTTCCTGTAGGTTCTCACTGGGCTACAAAAGTCAACGGGGCAATTATAAATGTTATGGAAAAACAACGATAAATGTGCTTTCATGTACAATAAATGAGACGGGAAGCTCAGGGTGTATTGTTACCGGTCTCAGTATGCTCTCCTGTGAAATGTATCTCAATCCGAACATTTTTACGTGCTTGGCATGGCTTGGAAGTAAGAATTTCTCTGTTGCTTGTTTTTGCTGCTCCCGCGGAGTACTATGTGTCGGGGGTAGGGGAGCGGGAAGGTGTGCTGGCCATTTACGAAACTATCTAGGTGAGCAGTCTGCGTTTGTTTACCTGCAGCAACGTAGGCTACACTTTGCACAAAAAAACTTGGATGATGGATGACTATAATGATTACGAAGACGAAGAATTCGATTTTGACTGACGTTACTGGCTACAGATTTGAGCCAGAATACACGGACATGGAACTACAAGAGATGGATGATAAGAGAGCAAGAGAAGAGAGAGAGGCTGAAGTTGCGCAGGTAATGTTATCCGAAGTCAGTGCGAGGTAGTGCGGTCGGAGAAATAGTTCTGTTTCAAATGGAACTGTTGTTTCAACGTTCGGTTTGCGTTTGCGATAGCCTACATTTCACAGGAGAGCATACTGAGACTGTAAGAATACACACTGAGCTATAAAAGCACATTTATCGTTGTTTTTCCATAACATTTATAATTGCCCCGTTTACTTCTATTGTAGCCCAGTGAGAGCCTACAGGAAATCTGTAGCGAACTCAATACTGGACCGATCAGCGAAAAAATGGACTCAATGTGTCAGGTTCATGGAAGACAGACCGCAAATAGGGTCCAAGGTCCAAAATAGCGAACTTACCCTTTAATTACCAATGAGGCAGGACTTGGGATGGCAGAGAAAGCTTATGATGAAATGGACTACTTAATGAAACCAATATCAAAAATACCTGGAGAATACTGATGGCTTCTTATAAAAAAAATGCCAAAGAATGTAATTTTAAAGATATTTCCTCAATGATTTAGTCTTGCAAGGGTTGGACCGGGAAAGCTATGTGAGTTTGAATAGCTCCTTTGGTGCTGTGCAGTTTAGTTTGGTGCCCCCCTCATTTATCAAATTTATCAAGTTTTCTGCCTCTTTTCATGTGGTGTTGTGGGCCTGAAAAGACCTTCAGCTAACTTCCTGAAAATAACTGGCACAGTGAGAGAGTGAGAGGAATAGTGCTACTCCATACCGTAGCCTCCCTGCTAACTGTGAGCATCGGGCTACAGCGGTGTAGTTTGTGATTGTGCCAGATCTCCCTGCGTTCAGGGCGGGAGGCTATAGCGGTGTAGTGTGTGATTGTGCCGGATCTCCCCGCGTTCAGGCCGGGAGGCACAGCGGGTGTAGTTTGTGATTGTGCCAGATCTCCCTGCGTTCAGGCCGGGAGGCACAGCGGGATGTGGAAGGACAGCGTTTGATCCCTGGTCCACTGTGCGCCAGGCCGACTCAATCACATCCTGCTGAATCCCAGCTGCTCTGAGACAGTCCCAGAGTCCCCACAGTGCCATCGGAGAGCAGCGGAAGAGACGTACACACACACACACACTCACACATGCACACACACACACACACACACACACACACACACACACACACACACACACACACACACACACACACACACACACACACACACACACACACACACACACACACACATAAACACACACTCAAACACACACACACACACACACACACACATGCACACACACTCACACAGATATGCACACACACACAGACGACCTGTTCAGCTAGCAGATACCAGTCTCCACATCGGCGTTCTGAGCCACACAAGGAGCGCTGCTCAGACAAAGGGTGTCTGGTTTCTGGGGCTGTGTGAGAAATTTCAAAAGCTGATTCAATACTTCTCAGGTCAGTGAGGAGAATGTGTTTCAGCTGAAACCGCCCAGTAACGACACAGAGGAGGATGTCGGACATGTTAGAGAGAGAGAGAGAGAGATACTTTAGAAGAGCCTGCTCCACACATGCGGGGAACAGAAACACAGAGTCAGGCACACAGCCAAACCGGCCCTGATGACTCATTTCACTGGATATGGGCCAAAATTACTAGTTTTAAATGGTCTCTAATTTCTATAAGTATCACAACATGCTTTTTAAACAGGTAATGTCTGCTCGTAAAAATGCACCTATAATATATTATATATTACTTATATTATACTGTATCTAATATATACTGTATACTTTATATATATTCATATATTTACATATTATTTTGACCAGATATTACTGGGCTAAGCCTGGTGGCTTTTGTGCTTGCAGTTCCTCATTTTTGTAATCTAATAGCAATGACGCAAAAACATATAAAAGTGAACTGCCAAAAAAAAAATTGCCCGTAAGGACACATTTTTAAAGCCAACATGACTAAGACTAAATTGAGCCTTTTCGGTGTGCAGAGCCGTATACCTGAGCTGGGATATTCTGAAGACGGGTGGTTCAGTGTCGGACAGGAACATCAGTTGTCTCACAGCCGTTCGTGCTGGAGGCCAGGAATGTGTGGTAACTACGTTACTGAATTTGGGCTCTCAGGATTTTGTTTGTAAGTGATAAAGTGGTAGCTATCCTCTACTCCTAGTGTCAAACGACTGAGATACTCTCACTGTGATACGAGGGGCGTCTGGATCATTGGTTTTCATTGGATTTTGTCGGTTTGTCCATCTGCATGCCCAGTTAAACTCTTCATTGCATTGAGTTGAGCATGAAAGTCAGACTCCAAAAACTCACACTCCAACAAACGGTGCACGTCATCTGTACAAAAACTTACAAAGCTACACCTGGCCAGAACTCATCAGGTTTGAGTGTCCAACAACCAACGGTCATCCGTACCTTGGAACGAACGATGAAACATTTCACTAAGCGTGAGAACTGGGGAGAGAATTTCCCCTGTTTAAAATCAACGTCTCCTGAAGATCACTTTTTCCAAAGTCTGTCCTGGCAAAGAGGGAGAATCCAAAAAAACACTTCTTTCTCCGTGGGATTCGTTCACAGATAAAATTAACGGACAAATAAATGCTCAAATGAATAAGCAAACTTATAAATAAGTAAGTAAATTGGTAAATAAATCAATATATTAGATTAATTAAATCAGTTCTCAAATGAAGCAGGGACGCACGCGGTAGATTTATGTTGACCTTTTATGGCGAGCGAAAGGAAAGGGGCCAGGCTGTCAGGGCCCATTACCGTCGCCGTTTGTCAGTTGCCGAGGAGACGGCTGGGTTGCCGCCGCAGCGGCTCCCTCAGGAAGTGATTAGCCCGGCCGGGCCAGCCGCTAATAAAACTCACAAGCCGCACGCTACGCGCGACTTTGGCGAAGGGGTCCTGCGGGACCGCAGCCGAGGGACGCCGGGGCGAGCGTGGGCGGGGTCGGACCGAGGGAGCTGGGTACCGGCACTGGCCAATGAGGGGCGTCGAATTACCCAACCGCGCCCCACTATGTTCTGCCCCCTATGTTCTCGACCGCTTGTGTTTGCCTTTGCCCTGTTGCTCATTGTATGAAGACGTTAGCACGGATTAGCGCAATGCTAACCGCGCTCAGGTACCGGACCAGCACGTTCGCCAACACCACCCCCCACCCACCACCACCAGTGCTCAAGACCAATGGCACTCCAGCCAATACCCAGCGCAGACCGCAAATTTTAAAACGAAATTTCCCGGATGCGGTCCACTTATCGTGCTTGTTGAAACTAGTAACTTTCATTCAAAGTGGACGTTTGTGACACGGGGCCGTAAATAACCTGCAGAAAGGCTCCCCCACGCCTCCCCCCTTCCCCCGTCCCATAAAGAGGGGGGGCACAGACGGCCTAAACTCCGCCTGACTGCCTCAGCTAACCGCCCGGGCCGGGAAACCATTAAACACTCCTCTGCCAAATCCAAACAATATGTTTCTTCACTGGAGGCAATTAACCATATGAAAAATCAAATCAAGCCCTACAACCCCCCCCCCCCCCCCCCCACTACATTCAACCATTTGTTTTTCAGGGATTAGCTTGCGCTGGTGAGAAGGTTCTGTTGAGCCCTTCTTGATGAGATCGCGTTCCCCTTCGACGGTACGTGTACAATGCTCCCATCCGGTACGTTCTATCGCTCTGTCCCGTGTGCGACCGGACTGGCCTTCGGCCAATGGAAGAATAGCCCTGAGTTTCACAATTTGCATTATTTCTTTTGTTGTGTGAGTGCATATTTCTTGGCACGTAAGCGCATCCTTTATGTCCAGCGCTCACAGTGCGGTTCAGTTTCAGGCTGTTTGCACAAAGACATGGGTGTGAAAGAGCACCTCGTTCAGCTGAGAGTGATACACACATAGGCACGCATGCACACACGCACACACGCACACTCTCTCTCACATACACACACACACGCACACACACACACACACACACGCACTCTCTCTCTCTCACCCACCCACACGCACACACACACATTCTCTCACACACACACACACACACACACTCTCTCACGCACACGCACTCTCTCTCACATACACACACACACACACACACTCTCTCACACACACACACACACACGCACACGCACTCTCTCGCTCTCACCCACCCACACGCACACACACATTCTCTCTCACACACACACACACACGCACTCTCTCTCTCTCACCGACCCACACGCACACACACACATTCTCTCACACACACACACACACACGCGCACACGCACTCTCTCGCTCTCACCCACCCACACGCACACACACTCTCTCACGCACACGCACTCTCTCTCACACACACGCACACACTCTCTCTCACACACACACACACGCACACACACTCTCTCACACACACACACACACACACACGCGCACACGCACTCTCTCGCTCTCACCCACCCACACGCACACACACATTCTCTCTCTCACACACACACACACACTCTCTCACACACGCGCACACGCACTCTCTCTCACACACACGCACACACTCTCTCTCTCACACACACACACACACACACACACACACACACACACACACACACACACACACACACACACACGCACACACACACAGCCTTAAGGCAAGGCCTGGTAGCTGGACAAGAATAAGAGAAACCACCTTCTTTTGTGGCTTCCAGAGAGAGACATTAGATTAAGTTTCAATCCAAGATGTAACACTGCCAGAGCCAAGGATGCAGACAAAACAAAACCAGGCTGCTTAGAAACACAGTGTAGAACAGCACTTCATATCCGCTCACAGCCTGGCAAGCACAGGCATCAGCCGTAAGGGGAAGCAGAACAGACTCCACAAACAGAAAATACTAATAATAATACACACAGCTCTTACACAGGAGATGCTACTACACACAGCTCTTACACAGGAGATGCTACTACACACAGCTCTTACACAAGAGATACTACTACACACAGCTCTTACACAGGAGATATTACTACACACAGCACTTACACAGGAGATACTACTACACACATCACTTACACAGGAGATACTACTACACAGAGCTCTTACACAAGAGATACTACTACATGCAGCACTTACACAAGAGATACTACTACACAGCTCTTACACAAGAGATACTACTACACACAGCTCGTACACAGGGGATACTACTACACACAGCTCTTACACAAGAGATACTAGTACACACAGCTCTTACACAAGAGATACTACTACACACAGCTTTTACAGAAGAGATACTACTACACACAACTCTTACACAAGAGATACTACTACTACACAGCTCTTACACAAGAGATACTACTACACACAGCTCGTACACAGGGGATACTACTACACACAGCTCTTACACAAGAGATACTACTACACACAGCTCTTACACAAGAGATACTACACACAGCTCTTACACAAGAGATACTACGGCACACAGCTCTTATACAAGAAATACTACTACACACAGCTCTTACACAAGAGATACTACTACACACAGCTCTTACACAGGAGATACTACTACACACAGCTCTTACACAAGAGATACTACTACACACAGCTCTTACACAAGAGATACTACGACACACAGCTCTTACACAGGAGATACTACGACACACAGCTCTTACACAAGATATCCTAATACACATAGCACCTACACAGGAGATACTACTACACACAGCTCTTACACAAGATATCCTAATACACATAGCACCTACACAGGAGATACTACTACACACAGCTCTTACACAAGATATCCTAATACACATAGCACCTACACAGGAGATACTACTACACACAGTATTTACAGAGATACTACTACAGACAGCACTTACACAGGAGATATTACTACAGATAGCACTTACACAGGGGATACTACTACAAACAGCACATCCACATAGCACACTGTAATTTCACACTGATAAGAGTCATGGTTCAGTTAGTTCAGACCGGACCCAAGGCTGTGCATCTGAAGTTCTGCTGGGGGAACACTGCTGTATAAATGCCAAGCTCTGTAAATAAGATGGAACGTAGTCAGCCTCAGGCATTAGGATATGACCTCGCTTGTGACTGTGAGAACTAAAACGCTTCAATAAAAGTGTAGTAACTGCACGTTACTAATCAAACGTTCCACAAAACCCGTTTAAACCTAAACCCAGTGCTTCAGACACTAAACCACGGCCGGGAAAATCACTGCATGACACCAGAGATCACAGATTTCCCACTTGGAGTGAGAAGATTTGAACCCTTCTTTTTTTAGTTTATCGTGAGTCTCTAAAGACCTGTTTACCCATTACAGCGTGCATTGGGCTGCTTAGAGAGCTCATTTTGAGCTGTGCATTTAAATGAAGAAGAAATTTAAAGGAAAATAAATTATGGATGACCCCCCCCCCCCCCCCCTCTTTTCCTTGAGGAGCATTTATAACCTGTGATGCGCAAGGTTTGGCATTTTGGAGGAATGCAACATTGGTCAACCAGGAAACAAATGGGCATGAACCTTTTATAGGCATGAACCTGGAATGTTCTGCTGAACATGATGGAACATAACCCTCATTCAACCACCCCCCGTCCCCCCCCCCCTCCAAAAGAAATAAAAATTATTTAAAATTAAATCTCATCGGCATGTTTCTTTCAACAGACACAATATGTGATGTCTTCCATTTCCCATTTGCGAATGTATTTTTGAAGATTATAAAAGCGAAGGGAAGCGTCTGGCCAAGCGATTTCCCACGTCCCAAATGCATTCAAATCCCCTATCCCCCCACTTAGACGACCCAAAAACAATCCAACCGCAAATTTAAACTTAAATATCCCTCAAGGTCCCAAATCAGCCGTGACAAGAACACGGCATTCATTCAACTTGTAGAACACGGTAGTCGAACGTAATTATTGCCAATTATTGAATACCATTCATTTATTGGGCCAGACCGTAATCATCGCCAGTGATTTACAAGGTCGTCCTGGTAAGACACATTAAATGAAATGTGTGCAGGTACAGAAATAACACGCACTCAACAGGCAGACAGGCAGTGGAAATATACAGTATATGCATGCATTATATTACATTCTGGATATCTATAATAAGCATTCACTGATTGGGGCGGCAGTGTAGTATAATGGTTAAGGAACTGGACTTGTAAATGAAAGGTTGCAGGTTCAATTCCCAGTTAGGACACTGCCGTTGTACCCTTGAGCAAGGTACTTAACCTGAATTGCTTCAGTATATATCCAGCTGTATGAATGGATAAATGTAGTAAGATGCAGTGGCGGCTCCTGAGCTGAAAATTGGGGTCGCGGAAAACTTCCCTTTAAACTGATTATTGGTCTTAATAATTTTTCAATCCGTTTCCTTGATTAACAATAGGCTACATCAGCGTTTAATTCACCAATTACTCAATGCCATCAAATGTAGCCAGTTCTCCTCAATTAGGCTATTAGGCAAGTAATAAAATTCTTTTAACTTGCGTTGCAAAATTGTGCACATTTTAATCAACATTATAATTGTGGATACATGTGCTCTTCGTTCTCCGCACTCTTAATTCCGAAAATATTAATGGAAATTAAACGATCTTAAAGCTCAGCTTTTGTTAGATAATTTTTTTTATTTAGCACAACCTGCAATAAAAAAATAATCTAACAAAAGCTGAGCTTTAAGATCGTTTAATTTCCATTAATATTTTCGGAATAAGAGCGTCTGTAAATGCCTGTAATGTAATGCACCCTGTTATTTTTCTAGTCTAAAATGGGCTACTAAGATTTGGCTACTACTTAAACTATCGCGAATATGGGTGTAATTAGTTCTAGTATTTATTTATTTAACAAAACAAGTGAGTTGTGAAGACCTTCAGCTTGTTCAGTAGTTGTTGTACTTGCAGCGTTTCGCTTGTCGGATATAAAAACAGCCGAGCAGAGTGTTATCGGAGAGACGCGTTAGCAGAGGTGTGTCCAAGTCGCTGTGTGGTCCACGCGGCCGGCCCGGCGGACCGTGCCTCGCCCTTAGTCAACACGGCCCCGGCATGTTCCTACAGACCCTCTGAGGGTCCCCCCCAATGTTCTTTCCCAGAAAATGACTCGCATTCAAAGTGCCGGCGGTACGCCAAGGACAGCCTCCGAACCCCCGCCCCCCGCCCCCAAAAAAGAGGCAATTGGTGAGAAGGTCATTAGATGAGATGCGAATTTTCACTAAAAACGTTGAGTCAACAAAGTGAATTTTAAAAAGGCGAGCGTGCGCCTGCCCTGTTACCCTTTTTTTTTTTGCAGGAATGAGAGGATGATGCAATCAGGAGAAATGGAAGAGGTGTGGAGGAGAGGAGGGTCCAGAGGCACTGTGGGATAGCAATATCAAACCCCCCAACCTTCCCACTCCACCCCACCCTACCCCCTGGCTGATGGAAAAGCTCATTCTCAGAAAAAGAAAAAGAGGAGGAAATTGGAGAGACAAAAGAGTAACTGGTAAAAGGGGGGGACGGACGGTGACAGACACAAGCCCCCCCCCCATCTTTATTACAACAGCGGCTCGCTCTGGGCCTGTGACTGTACCCCACCCCCCGCACTCCAGCCATCCCGCGCGAGTCGACTCTTCGTTCGGATTAAGCCGATTAACCCGGCCTTCCTCCTCAACAGGTGCGGCGTCACGCTCAGATGGGAATGCGAGACGCCCGTCCAACCCGGCGGGAAGAGGAGGAGGAGGGGGGATGAGCGTGGAGGAGGTGGTGGAAATGGAGGAACGTGGTCTTACTGTAACTCGAGAGAGAGTGACAAGCCGCCACTGACTGCGAGGGAGCTCCGCCGTCTGGTGGGGTCTGAACAGTACCGCTGGGAGAAGGGCGCTTCACGGTTTTCAAAATGTTTGGAGCCACGAGTGACTCCCTGGTTTAAACTGAGCACTGTGCAGTGCTGATAAAAGTCTTCTGACTGGTTCAAACATGTCATGTGATTGGGAGCTCTGTGTAGCTCCCCCCACTATGAGGTTGTTGAAGCTTCATATCCCATCTGGACGGACTGGAGTGTTCTGCTTCTGCTACCTGCTGCTCTGTGTTTCACAAGAGCTATTTCCAACATGTAGGTGTGAGTGACAGTGACACTGAAATTCTGGTTCAGTCTTTTTATAATCTGTCCTACTACTGGCGTGGCAGTGTCGTATAATGGTTAGGGGACAGACAGGCAGTATACATCCAGTACTTAGAGTATGTTCAGTATATATAGGATATATATAGCATATATCCAGCTGTATAAAGTGTGTCTGCTATATGCCTGTAATGTAATAGCCCAGATTTGGAATTGGATATCGAATAGCTTATATATCTGTGGTCTGGATAAACATTTGTCCTTAATTTTGACCGAAAAATAAATGCAAGTGTTTAGTTCATTCTTAATTCTGCCAAATTGTGTTTGTGAAGAAAAATAAGGTCATAGTTAAGGACAGCCATGGGTAGCCGATGTCTTGATGTCTATCCCGTTATCAATTTATGCTCCATGTGTGAGTTCAACTCTTAACAGAGTTTATATGAGGTCAAAAGAGATCGTATGTACTCTGCCAGAGTTGATTTAACACGGAGCATTTTGCCATACTCAGGTAATGGGAATCCTTCAATTAGCATTAATCACCACTGGTTAGTGTATGGGTTTAATAACGATCACAAAAACGTAATGGGCCACGCAAAAATAATTATCGCTTGGTTTTTCTTCAATTAAAAACACCGTAAATGGCATTAAATTCCCAGTAATTAATTTGGCCCTAAAAGAGATGGAAATGCATGCAGTCATTTTTTCATTAAGCGTTGTAATTGCCTTGCGTCTCAGGGAAAGTACTTTTGGTGGTTACAGCCGAAAGCACTTACAGGAAATTATATTGCTTGGCACCTGGATTTCACGAAAACATCGTCTCTCCTCTCCAGGGCCAAAATTTGTGAAAAAAAAAACCTGTTTGCCAACCCGGCAACCCCTCTGTTTGTCCAACAGTAGAGTCTTGCCAACTTCCAGCCACAGACACCATAAAAAACCCAGACAAGCAGTCTGACTGGTAATTTATATTTGCACTATGGATATATATCTCTGTAGTGCAAATACAATATTATTTTGGGGCTGGGAGGGGGGGTGGTTTGAGTGAATAGGAGGGGTGAAGTATACCTTTATGGTATAAAGCTTTAAACAATTATTGAAACAAAATGGTTAAAATTCAACCTACTGTGACAGCTAGGCACAAGGCTACAGCCGTATCAATAAAATCTTTTTTTTTTTTGTAAACATGTTGTCTAAAAACACATATTCAATCTCCGGGGGGGGGTTCTGTAAGTAGTGACCATGAAAAATGAGTTAAGCAACTTTTAAGTGCATTAAAGATTATTTCCAGAAAATTCATTTTAGGTTTTTTTTTGTTTATACTGTACAGATGTGTAGGCTGATAAAGCACTGTGAGGGATGCCAGGGGGGCAGGGCTGGATACCTCACGCTGCCTCTTGTGGTCCGGGGGGGTGGGGGTGCAGGGAGGCGTCTCACAGGGTACCGAACTTGCCCCAACCCCCCCCCCCCCCAAAAAAAAACGGCTCAAAACCTGATGGTTGCCCCTGCTTCTGGCACTTGAGAGAAGGGCGGGGCGCGGTTCACTTTCGGCTCTGCTGTTTTCACTCTTTTTTGGGGGCTGTTTCTCCGGAGAGGCCTGCTACCCTCCCAGAAAAGCCCCCGACGGGGCCAATGGTGTAGTTTTGAAGTCCCTGACCGAACACAATGCAGAACCCAAATGCAAAGCAGCTTTAAAAAAAATAAACTTTAATGCGATATTCTTTTCCTGTCCTCCCTCCCTCCCTCCCACTTTCTTTCTCTCTCTCTCTCCTTCTCTCTCTCTCTTACCCCCTGTACTTCTTCTCACACAGTGACAGTAAGACAAAGCAGCATACCCAGGGCTCGTGTTTCAGTAATTCTCTGTGGAGGACATTAAAGCTCAAGTTAAAACTGGCTAATTTTATGTAATTTAATAAGTCAGTCTTAACTCCAGCTTTAGCGTTCTCTGTAGAGAATGACTGACACATGAGGTCCAGTTATGCTGCTTTATGAAAGAAGGCTTCCACAGACCCTTTGCTATAAAAGAGGTCTATCAACTCTCAGCCTTTTACGTTGTGGTAGTAATGTTATTTATTGGGTTTCCTCACAGGAGAGGCCAAATCCATGTAGGAACCATGTGTGCAGAATGTCCCTCTGTCAGTTAGGGTCTGTTATCCAAGGACAAGAGCACCCTGAAGCACAGACCTGGAACAGCTGGGTGCACCTCCTAACCATTTTTGCAAATAGTTTAAACTAATTCAGCGTAAGTGTTCGGGAGGGGCGTCTGCATGTGTCTTTTATTTACGAAAGATGGACCGATCCGGCCGATGAGTCGCTATGGAAACGAGTGTCGGGGGGAAAAACTGGTGAGAGTGAAGTCTAATTCGGCAATAAATTATCATTTTAAAAACACAAGCAGCGTTATCCAAACACTACTTCTGAGTGTCGCGCGCCTCGCTGCATAGCAAAATGTTTTGTGTCAAATAAAATCCGACGGGAGTACATTCGATCCCTCTTGGACTCGTATAAGGCTGTAATATTTCAATTAACGCTGAAGCGTTTTACCATATGACGCTCTGGCAGGAGAGACAGACAGACAGACAAAAATCCATAACCCAGAAACCCCAGCTGTTGTTGGAAAGGAGCGAAAAAATGCAAATGCGACTTTTTTGCATTTTCTCTCTTTGCATCTGAAACATCCTGGTTTAATCACCCGGGCTACGGGAGGGAGAAAGGGAGAGGGCGGGGGGCGCTTTGAATAACCAAATTGGGCCCGTTTTCACCGCGGATTATCAGATCCGCAGGAACGTTCCGCCGGACCCGCCGCGCCTCCATGCAAAACCCGCCGGCCGTCCCGATCTTTATCGCCCGGTCCGCGTCTCTGAGCGAGATGCAGAACGGGAGCAAACCGCCGCCGCTGCGACGGCTATCTTGCGCAGGAATGCACGGCTGCTTAGCTGCCATTACCATTGAAACTTTTTTTCAGGGGGAGGAACGTACGCATATGCAGTATCTATACACACAAACACGCCTGCGTACCAGTCCACCCGCGCTCGCATTCTTAATCGCATGAAAACACACGCGCATATACATTCACACATATATGTGCGAACTCACGAGCGTACAGCACATGCCCATTTACAATGACAAAACACCCACACGTTCATATAGTCTCTCAAATCCATACAGGCACACATCGCACGGCCAAATGGTCCGTCGCCATGACGGACACGACCGTGTGCATATTCTCACATGCAGACATACGTGCATATGGACGCGTGCATCCCCGTACTCCGTGCAGATGTACTTATGCGTGCACTAACATACACAGGCATGGTACACATCCAGACAGAAACGCACACACACACACACACACACACACACACACGCAGCACTCGCACCGGAGCCTAGGCCTGCTGCAGACCCAGCTGAGCGCCGCCAAGGCAAAACTCAGTGCAAACGTCACCCCCTCTGTGAACTCCTCAAACCCCATAGAACTCTCAGCCCTTTGAAAGTTCATCACGCCGAAGAGGTTTAATCTGCAGTGGAAGCTGTGTGTGTGTGTGTGTGTGTGTGTCTCTCTGCATGTGTAAGTAACTAAGCAAGCCTGACACTGCCGGAACCCTTGTGCGAACCCCCCCCCACCCCACTCCCCTCCCCCTCTATCCCCCAGTCTGAGGGGGGGGGGGGGGGGGGGGTAGATGTGAAAAGCTACGATGGCATCCGGCTCCTGTGACTCCAGCGGGTCCGGACCTCAGTGCCGCAGCGCAGCGCCGTCTACCCCACAGGGAGGGACGACTTACCCAGAACACCCCCGGAACCTGGCGTCGGCGAGGGGGGAACCCAGAGAACGTGTTCTCTGCAGAAACTACTGATTATCTTTGCGGGGGTCAATCTGTCAACATAGGAGCAGTACTGAGCGGCCACTGCTCCATACAGTCAAGCCCGTTTACACTGACTGAAGCGACAATTAGATCTGCGTACGAAAGGGATGGGCTAATATTGGAAAACACAGAGCTTCCCATAACCGACCTATTGCTTAAACACTTGGTTCTCACTGCAGAAAGGCTTGCAAATTAAACAACAGAACACCAGATGATGATTGGCCCAGTACAGTAATTAGAGTCTGTACATGCCAACATGCACAAACGTTACTATACGGTACTTAACGTCCCATTAATTAAAGTAAAGCTGCCCCCCCCCCCCCCCAGGCATACACGGTTATTAGATTACAAGCGGATGGAATTTTGAACACTGCTGTCTCCCGGCATATGCTTACCATATTCATCTAAAGCGGCCATGTGGCTTGATAGTTGCAGGTTCGATTCCTGGCTATGGTGCTGCGGCTGTACCCTTGAGCGAGACACTTAACCTCAATTACTTCAGTAAACATCTCGCTGTATAAATGGATTGTGTGTAAATCTGCAACCCGTGTAAATCGCTCTGGATAAGAGTATCTGCTGAACGCCGAAATGTCATGTAAACGTAAAAGCACATTATCAGAGTAAACGGTTTTCAGTCTAAAAGAAAAACATTCCCCCCATGCGTTTAAATCCAAAAGGCTGAATTCATTAGTAGTGAAGGGGTCTCTTCGCTCTGTCAGAAGTGTAAAAGCTCAGGTTACCCCAAAGGCACACAGGAAGTGCGCGAGATATGCATGTCATTAGATGGTGCCGATAGCCCGTCACCTTCCTGCCAGTTTTAAAGCTTAAAGCTGCTGTGAAACTGCTCCGTACCTTTCCCCCAATCGCAAGGAGGCTTCCATGTGCCGCTCCGTCAAGTTGAATCCCAACCAATCAGTGGTTTCCTTGCTCCAGGATACTGAAAATAAAGGGCGCGTAGTCATTCCAGTCTAGCTCATCCGATGACAGGCGCTTGGAGCGACATGTCTGCCGTTCGCTCCACAGTGTTCATTCCCTTCAGCTGAATAGCAGGAGTAGATGAGTGTTGCAGAGGAGAAAGCATTTTGGGGAGACATTTTGAGTGAATGTTGACACTGTACACCGACACTGATAAAGAGGTCATGCTGAAATGGCCTGAAGGCTCTTCTTTGGTATAGGTGGCTCCTCTACCGGGACGAAACCATATATTTAATCTTATGCTGGTTTAAACTGTGTGGTGTAGACAGCTGCTTTACCGGAAAAAAGCACTTTTTTTTACGTGGTATAGACTGATGCTTTATCAAAATAAATTGGTATAGATTACTCCTTTATCAGAAGAAGTGCAGAGTTCAGGGTTATGAGTGGTATAGACTTCAGCTGCATCAGAGGAGAGGTGGAGGTCAGGGTCACTGAGCGGTATAGACTGCAGCTGTAGGCGAAGCCAGGCGCAGGAACAACTCGGGGTGACCGAGGCTGTGATTTGCGATAAGGATGCGCCCCGGATTCCTCCAGGAATACTAAGTGCACAGAAGACAGTGGGATCTTTCAGGAGCCGGGGCCCGGGGGCCGGGGCAAGGCGGGAAGGGCTGCTCCGGTCGCCCATTATACGGCCATGACAGAAAACCCTGTTCTCCGCCACAAACAAGCGAGGGGGGGGGGGGGGGGGGTTGGTTGTCGAAAAAAGCGGTAGAATAGAGGGATAGAGGGCGTGGCTCACGTCTGGGGAGGAAAGGCTCCTTCTCTTCTTTCTCTCTTTTTCCAGAAAGGATGAAGGCTTCCTCACCACATCCGGCAGGATCCTCTTCCTCCCCCCCCCCCCCCCCCCCCACCCGCCCCCAAATTTAAGAACCCAATTTATAAAACGGCATTAAAAATACGACTGCAAATACCAAAAGAAGCAGCCGCTGAAAATAAGCGATTTATCCTTTTCATCTGAATGCTGTGGTCAGGAAATGGGCTATAACGGGGGAACTTCCCACATAGACACACGAATGCCGCACTTCAGGTGCAACTCGTCGTTCTGCAGAGTTTGATATACGATCCGTCACACCCAGAGTGAACAGAGCAGATGGCAACATTTCCTTTCTTTCTTTCTTTCCTTTCTTTTCTTTCCCTTCCCTTTCCTTCCTCTTCCTTTCTCCTGGGTAAGCCGGATGAGTCTCTCCTTACTGATCCCCCATTACCATGCAGAAATCTGGCTTTGGCAACCCGCGCCCCGATAACAGCTCTGCCTCTCGGGTCCCCCAGGAGCTTCCGACCCCCCCAGCCCCCCGCCTGCCCGCCGCCCGCCATCACAGAGCTAGTTCAACGCTCACATTTCCGCCAGCGTTCTTCCAAGTTTTTAGAAAAATTTATTTTACGCGGAGTAGATCTAGGACCAACAAATCCAGCGGGAGAGCGGTGTGCTGCGGTGGGGGTCTCGTTTGAGGGGAAACAGAACAGAGTGTGACGGCAGCTTGGGAACATGTGAATCTTGGACTGGAGTATTCCAGCACAGGCTCTTGTGAGTGATGTGTAGGGGCTCTTGTGAGTGATGTGTAGAGGTATGTAGAGGCTCTTGTGAGTGATGTGTAGAGGTGTGTAGAGGCTCTTGTGAGTGATGTGTAGAGGCATGTAGAGGTTCTTGTGAGTGATGTGTAGGGGCTCTTGTGAGTGATGTGTAGGGGCTCTTGTGAGTGATGTGTAGGGGCTCTTGTGTGTGATGTGTAGAGGCTCTTGTGAGTGCTGTGTACAGGCTCTTGTGAGTGATGTGTAGGGGCTCTTGTGAGTGATGTGTAGAGGCTCTTGTGAGTGATGTGTAGGGACTCTTGTGAGTGATGTGTTGGGGCTCTTGTGAGTGATGTGTAGAGGCTCTTGTGAGTGATGTCTAGAGGCATATAGAGGCTCTTGTGAGTGCTGTGTAGAGGCTATTGTGAGTGATGTGTAGGGGCTCTTGTGAGTGATGTGTAGGGACTCTTGTGAGTGATGTGTTGGGGCTCTTGTGAGTGATGTGTAGAGGCTCTTGTGAGTGATGTCTAGAGGCGTATAGAGGCTCTTGTGAGTGCTGTGTAGAGGCTCTTGTGAGTGATGTGAAGAGGCTCTTGTGAATGATGTGTAGGGGCTCTTGCGAGTGATGTGTAGGGGCTCTTGTGAGTGATGTGAAGAGGCTCTTGTACGTGATGTGTAGAGGCTCTTGTGAGTGCTGTGTACAGGCTCTTGTGAGTGATGTGTAGGGGCTCTTGTGAGTGATGTGTAGAGGCTCTTGTGAGTGATGTGTAGGGACTCTTGTGAGTGATGTGTTGGGGCTCTTGTGAGTGATGTGTAGAGGCTCTTGTGAGTGATGTCTAGAGGCGTATAGAGGCTCTTGTGAGTGCTGTGTAGAGGCTCTTGTGAGTGATGTGTAGGGGCTCTTGTGAGTGATGTGTAGAGGCTCTTGTGAGTGATGTGTAGAGGCTCTTGTGAGTGATGTCTAGAGGCATATAGAGGCTCTTGTGAGTGCTGTGTAGAGGCTATTGTGAGTGATGTGTAGGGGCTCTTGTGAGTGATGTGTAGGGACTCTTGTGAGTGATGTGTTGGGGCTCTTGTGAGTGATGTGTAGAGGCTCTTGTGAGTGATGTGTAGAGGCGTATAGAGGCTCTTGTTGTGAGTGCTGTGTAGAGGCTCTTGTGAGTGATGTGAAGAGGCTCTTGTGAGTGATGTGTACGGCTCTTGTGAGTGCTGGGTAGTGGCGCTTGTGAGTGATATGTAGGGGTGATGTGTAGGGGCTCTTGTGAGTGATATGTAGAGGCTCTTGTGAGTGATGTGTAGGGGCTCTTGTGAGTTATGTGTAGAGGCGTGTAGAGGCTCTTGTGAGTGATGTGTAGGGGCTCTTGTGAGTGATGTGAAGAGGCTCTTGTGAGTGATGTGTAGAGGCTCTTGTGAGTGATGTGTACAGGCATGTAGAGGTTCTTGTGAGTGATGTGAAGAGGCGCTTGTGAGTGATGTGTTGGGGCTCTTGTGAGTGATGTGAAGAGGCTCTTGTGAGTGATGTGTAGAGGCTCTTGTGAGTGATGTGTAGAGGCGTGTAGGGACTCTTGTGAGTGATGTGTAGGGGCTCTTGTGAGTGATGTAAAGAGGCTCTTGTGAGTGATGTGTAGAGGCTCTTGTGAGTGATGTGTACAGGCATGTAGAGGTTCTTGTGAGTGATGTGAAGAGGCGCTTGTGAGTGATGTGTTGGGGCTCTTGTGAGTGATGTGAAGAGGCTCTTGTGAGTGATGTGTAGAGGCTCTTGTGAGTGATGTGTACAGGCATGTAGAGGTTCTTGTGAGTGATGTGAAGAGGCGCTTGTGAGTGATGTGTTGGGGCTCTTGTGAGTGATGTGAAGAGGCTCTTGTGAGTGATGTGTAGAGGCTCTTGTGAGTGATGTTTAGAGGCATGTAGAGGTTCTTGTGAGTGATGTGAAGAGGCTCTTGTGAGTGATGTGTTGGGGCTCTTGTGAGTGATGTGTCGATGTTCTTGCGAGTGATGTAAGCACTTTTTTTTCATTTTTATTTTATTAATACAGGGAAAAAAGATAAAAGTACATAGAAGTTCTAAAATGTTTGGGCCCTACTCAGTACATTACTGGTTTACAGATGGTTCCCTGTCCTACAGCATAGAAAGAAAGAAAGAAAGAGATGAAGAGAAAGGAGATAATTTGTTTAAGATAGTTTATCCTAGATAATATTTCAGAAATAAAAAAGACGAGTAAAAAATCTATAGATGTGAAGTAATTAAAATGTGAGAAATTTCAGAAAGAAATATGTAGAAACAAAGAAAAAAGTGAGTGTTTATGGAGCAGACACAGCGTGACCTGAAATTAATTCTAGTCTAGTGTTGACAGATTTGGTTATTTATAAGATGAGATTTGAGCTGTTTTTTAAAGTTGTTAAAATGTATATTTGTCCTTATATTTAATGGTAAATTATTCCATAATTCGGTGTTTCTATTGAAAAAGTTTTTGTATCTTTGAAGTGGATTTAATGCATTTGTAATGGAATGCGTTTGTCTTTGTTGTCGGTTATTGGAATGACGTGGCAATAGGTTGCTAATGATCTGAGGAAGAGTATTGTTTTGTATTTTATGATAAAGTTTTAAATTCAGTAATATTTGGTAATTTTCAAAAGTGAGCGCGTTTATTTGTGTTGCAAGGCAGTGCAATGATGTGTGCGAGATGGTAATTTCGTGTGTATTTTATACAATCTATTATAAAGACGAATGATTGGGTCTAATGTGCATTTTGTAGCAGATGACCAAATTGGTATAATTACAATATAATAATGTGGATAGAATTATGGCATTTAAATATGTATTTGAAACGGTTTGTGCAAGATATGTCAGGAATTTTATTATAGACGAAAAGTTTTTTATTTAGCTGTTTTGCAAGGTATTCAATATGTGGTTTAAACGTCATATGTTCGTCAAGCGTGACGCCGAGATATTTATAAGTACCCGTAACAGTCAGGGGTTCATTTTTTAGTTGTAGATGGGGCGGAGTCGAAAATGTTTTTTGAGAGGATCGAAAATACATACATTGTGTTTTTTTATATTTAATGTTAAATGATTTCTGTGAAGCCAGTGGTGAAGAGCTTGTAGGTCCAATGAAAGTTTTAAATAAATGTCATCTATTTTACGTGCAGAGTTAAAAATAACGGTGTCGTCCGCGTATAGAAGCACTTGAGTTGACGCGCATACTGAGGGAAGATCATTAATATATAATATGAACAATAACGGTCCTAGAATAGATCCTTGTGGTACACCGATATTGCTTGTAGTAGAAGTGGATTTAAATTGATCTATTTGAACCAGTTGTGATCTTTCTAATAGATACGATGAAAGCATGTTTATTGCAGTTGATGATAAATTGAACTTTGTTAACTTATTGAGAAGTATAGAATGATTAACGGTATCAAATGCTTTTGAAAAATCAATAAATATTGCACCTGTTATATTCCCTTCATTTAATGATTGTCAAATTGATTCCGTGAGATATAATACAGTGGACGTGGTTGATCTGTTTGTTCGAAAACCAAACTGAAATTCATTCAAAAGACCGTGCGATTCTAAGTAGTCGGTGAGTTGAGTGGCTACACCTTTTCCATGACCTTTGACATTATGGGTAGAATAGATATCGGTCTATAATTTGATATGACTGTCGGATCTCCTGCTTTGTAAACGGGAATGATTTTAGATGTTTTCCATGCGGAAGGAAAAACTGACTTTGCAATACATAAGTTTATGAGATGATGGGTGACTGTTAATAAAGAATCAAAATATGACAGAAAGAAGTCTGAATTCATGTTGTGTGTATCCTTCGATTTGGTCTTCTTTAAAGAATGTGTGATGTTTATTAAACACTCTTGCGATATCTCTGTAAAGGAAAAAGGTTGTGATTGTAAGGAAGAAAATTCCAATTGTTGCACAGATGGATCAAAGCGGGCTGCGAGCTCTTCTACTGATGAAATAAAAAAAGCATTAAACGCGCAAGCAAGTTTTTGAGGCTCTGTTAGCAATACTCCATGTGAGAAAACGCTTATCTTGCCTGGTTATTTTTTGTCCTTCCTCCAGTTATGGTGTTCAGTACATCCCACAGCTTTTTGGGGTGCAAAGAGGCTTCATTTATGAGTTTCTGATAATAATTAGTTTTTGTCTTTCTGTAACGCGGCGGGGTACATTTATTTCCAATTGTCCGCGAAGGCTTGTTTATCTGTTAATAATTTAGTACGGTAGTAGTTTTTCATAATTTTTTATTTTTGTTTGAGCAGACGTAATATATTTGGTGTAATCCAAGGTAAAGATAATTGTTGAGACTTTAGTTTAGAACTTTTTGTGTATTTTTGTGTTGGGGCGCTTGTGAGTGATATGTAGGGGTGATGTGTTGGGGCTCTTGTGAGTGATGTGTAGTGGCGCTTGTGAGTGATATGTAGGGGTGATGTGTAGGGGCTCTTGTGAGTGATGTGTAGAGGCTCTTGGTGAGTGATGTGTAGAGACTCTTGTGAGTGATATATAGTGTGGTTGGCTAATACATGGTTAGCTATATATGGCTTTAAGTCATCAAGGGTCTGAGGTATCAAACGAGCCTCAACCATCACTCGCTGCCAGATATGCAGTAGATATGGATGTACTTTGAGGGTTGTTCTCCTGACTCATTTTCCTATTGAACTCTATGGAAAAATAAGTTGGGGAGAACAACCCTTACAGTTATCCATTCATATGTACTGCATATCTGGCAGCAGAGTGATGGTTTGAGGCTTGTTTGATAACTCAGACCCTTGATGACTTACATCCATTTAGCCAACCATTACTATCCCGGTGTAATTTACATCTTAATCTAGTCCACCCCCCAATTCCCAAAGAGATGCAATCAAATGCACATAGGTTACAGTATCGTTTATAAGAGTACCTGAAAATAAGATATCAAGAGTCTTTTGATTGCTGTTGGGTCACAAGACATCAGGAAGTGCATGGTATGCAAAGGATATGCAACCAAATATTAAATATTTACATTACTTTTATGTTAATTTGTCCAATTACTTTTGGTCCCCTAAAATAGCTGTATAAAACGGCTACAATTGCTACATGGTTCACCCGATAAGGATGTAAAACCCCTCAAATTAAAGCTGAAAGTCTGCACTTTAACCTCACCATTCCATTTCAAATCCAATGTGCTGGAGTACAGATTATTGGCACCCCTGGTAAAGATGAGTAAAAAGGGTTATAACAAATTCACAGTTTGGTGAATTAGCTTAATCTCACAAAAATTAGAAGAATCCAACCTTAATTGAAGTAAATTTATTCTGTGAAAAAACATCCATCATCAAGAAATAATTATTTTTATGGTGTGTTACTGTGGGACTGAGGGCACTGTATGTGTGTGTTACTATGGGAGTGGAGGACACTGCATGTGTGTGTTACTGTGGGAGTGGAGGACACTGCATGTGTGTGTTACTGTGGGAGTGGAGGGCACTGTATGTGTGTGTTACTGTGGAGTGGAGGGCGCTGTATGTGTGTGTTACTGTGGGGAGTGGGGAGGGCTTGTATGTGTGTGTTACTGTGGGAGTGGAGGGCATTGTATGTGTGTGTTACTGTGGGAGTGGAGGGCACTGTAATGTGTGTGTTACTGTGGGAGTGAGGGGCACTGTATGTGTGTGTTACTGTGGAGTGGGAGGGGCACTGTATGTGTGTGTTACTGTGGGAGTGGAGGGCACTGTATGTGTGTGTTACTGTGGGAGTGGAGGGCACTGTATGTGTGTGTTACTGTGGGAGTGGAGGACACTGCATGTGTGTGTTACTGCGGGAGTGGAGGGCACTGTATGTGTGTGTTACTGCGGGAGTGGAGGGCACTGTATGTGTGTGTTACTGTGGGAGTGGAGGGCACTGTATGTGTGTGTTACTGTGGGAGTGGAGGCACTGTATGTGTGTGTTATCGTGGGAGTGGAGGGCACTGTATGTGTTTGTTACTGTGGGAGTGGAGGGCACTGTATGTGTGTGTTACTGTGGGAGTGGAGGGCACTGTATGTGTGTGTTTACTGTGGGAGTGGAGCGCACTGGATGTATGTGTTACTGTGGGAGGTGGAGGGCACTGTATGTGTGTGTTACTGTGGGAGTGGAGGGCACTGTAGTGTTGTGTTACTGTGGGTGTGGAGGGCACTGTATGTGTGTGTGTTACTGCGGGAGTGGAGGTACTGTATGTGTGTGTTACTGTGGAAGTGGAGGGCACTGTATGTGTGTGTTACTGTGGGTGTGGAGGGCACTGTATGTGTGTGTGTTACTGCGGGAGTGGAGGGCACTGTATGTGTGTATTATTGTGGGTGTGGAGGGCACTGTATGTGTGTGTGTTACTGCGGGAGTGGAGGGCACTGTATGTGTGTATTACTGTGGAAGTGGAGGGCACTGTATGTGTGTGTTACTGTGGGAGTGGAGGGCACTGTATGTGTGTATTACTGTGGGAGTGGAGGGCTTGTGCGTCTGACCCACCTGCTCCCTTCTCTCTTCAGCTGATGTGGATCAGCAGCTGCATTCCCTCACAAAGCGGCTCTTTGTGATCTTCCTGAGGCGCAAACACAACTGCACCCGGAGCAGAGAGAGAGAGCGGGAGAGGGAGAACAACCTCTGCGCAAACTCACTGCGCAAGCTCACTGCGACTGCAACAGGCTCTGCGCAAACTCACTGCGCAAGCTCACTGCGACTGCAACAGGCTCTGCGCAAACTCACTGTGCAAGCTCACTGCGACTGCATCAGGTACTGCGCAAACTCACTGCGCAAGCTCACTGCGACTGCAACAGGCTCTGCACAAACTCACTACGCAAGCTCACTGTGACTGCATCAGGTACTGCGCAAACTCACTGTACAAACTCACTGCAACTGCAACTGACTCTGCGCAAACTCACTGTGTAAGCTCACTGCAACTGCAACAGGCTCTGCGCAAACTCACTGTGCAAGCTCACAGAAACTGCAACAGGCTCTGTGCAAACTCACTGTGCAAGCTCACTGCAACTGCAAGAGGCTCCTGCGCAAACTCACTGTGCAAGCTCACTGCAACTGCATCAGGTACTGTGTAAACTACAAGCTCACTGTGACTGCATCAGGTACTGCGCAAACTCACTGCACAAGCTCACTGCAACAGCCTCTGCGCAAACTCACTGTACAAACTCACTGCAACTGCAACTGACTGCGCAAACTCACTGCGCAAGCTCACTGTGACTGCAACAGGCTCTGCGCAAACTCACTGCGCAAGCTCACTGTGACTGCAACAGGCTCTGCGCAAACTCACTGCGCAAGCTAACTGTGACTGCAACAGGCTCTGCGTAAACTCACTGCGCAAGCTCACTGTGACTGCAACAGGCTCTGCGCAAACTCACTGCGCAAGCTCACTGCGACTGCAACAGGCTCTGCGCAAACTCACTGCGCAAGCTCACTGCGACTGCAACAGGCTCTGCGCAAATTCACTGCGCAAGCTCACTGTGACTGCATCAGTACTGCCCAAACTCACTGCACAAGCTCACTGCAACAGCCTCTGCGCAAACTCACTGTACAAACTCACTGCAACTGCAACTGACTCTGCGCAAACTCACTGTGTAAGCTCACTGCAACTGCAACAAGCTCTGCGCAAACTCACTGTGCAAGCTCACAGAAACTGCAACACGCTCTGTGCAAACTCACTGTGGCAAGCTCACTGCAAGTGCAACAGGCTCTGCGCAAACTGACTGCGCAAGCTCACTGCAACTGCAACAGGCTCTGCGCAAACTCACTGTGCAAGCTCACTGCAACTGCATCAGGTACTGTGTAAACTACAAGGTTCACTGCGACTGTAACAGTTTTCTGTGCAACCTCCCAGCACTAGCTCACTGCAGTAGGCTCTTCCCTCACTGCAACAGGCTCTGTGCTCCAAGCTCTGTGCTCTCTGCAAGCTCATATCCACTGCACAGCTTTCAGCGAGGCTGCCCTTGGTAACGGGACACATCCCAGCCTCCCAACCCCATCCCACTGACCCAAATCCCCACTCCACCTTCCACCCCACCCAAAAGCTCGCCCCACAGGGGGACACCACCCTCCCAGATAACATGTTTCAAGGACATGAGAGAACATTCGGGGTAAATTCTCATTTGGTGTGAGGTAGAAGTTATGATGGGAACATATTTATAGTGCCAAAAAGCTTTTGGCATGCCATTATTATTTAGTTATGAAAGAGCATGATGACAAGGATTTTAAAGATTTTTTCCAACGTAAGGACATTCCAAATTTGTTAAATATTGCAAAATTTCTAACCGTAATAACAAAAGTAGTAAAAACCATTCCTGCCTTATCCGTTGTGACAAAAAAATAACTTCCGAAGGACAGCCAGGAATCCAGAAAACAAGGAAGCGTTGGGAGCGTGTAGCCCAACTTTCTGGGAACATGTTGGCAACAAAGAAAAAATGTCAGCTGGGATTATCTCCCAGCAAAACAAGGCCTAGAAGCTTCTCTGAAATGTCATGGTTGAGTGAGAGGAGGAGAAAGAAGAGGCTTGTGCGTTTGAGTGTCATTATGGGGTGCATGGAATGACTGCAGGAGTAGAAGACGATATCTTGTTAAGACTGTAACACCTTGTGAGATTTAAGGGTTGGTGAGATTAACGGCGAACACTAAAAGGCACCCTAACTTCTCCTCGGGGGTCCTGATTAGAGGACAAGTTATCACCACCAGTATAGGAGCGTACACGACATCAGTAAATCTACCTTTAGAACTCTGTCAGTAATATAAGAGACTGTACTCCAAGGAAAGGTGGAAATCACAGAGCACTCTCAAGTGTGTAGCCATACACCTGGAGAGACGAGCACGGCTCGTCTGAAATGGATCCGTTTCACTTCCTGCTCATATTTGGGGGAGATGTGCCTCTGGGAGCTTTGGTCAGAACATTGGGCACAGTGTGTTTGTGTGTGTGTGTGTGTGTGTGTGAGTAGCAGTGGTCATGTGTGCATGTGTTTGTGTGTGGGTGTGAGTGCAAGTACGTGCTTGTGTGTGGGTGGGTGTGTGTGTGTGTGTGTGTGCCGGTGATTGTATATATGAGTATGTCGGGCCACTGCATGGGCTTCAGCTGCTGTTCAGCTGCAGGAGACATAGTCAGTGATCCCAAACTGGGGAGGAACAAAAAACGGGAGAAGAATTTTTCCCAGGACAAGGTAAGGAATCCAGCTGTGTCTTCATCAGCCATATGTAGGGGAGTGAGTGTTCTTCAAAGAAGCAGGATCACAGCGGCCCATCACATCACAGTAAACATAAGAAATAACTGCGTTTATGGCCAACATGATGAGCCCCATACGTACATGAAATGGAATGAGTTTATTCCACAACACTTTAATTTCTACAAATAGCCGTGCTGCATCATCCTCAATCTTTATTTTCCTGGGCAGCCACACTGAGTATAAAACCTCTTTCTACAAGTGAGACCTAGCCAGGGCATGAGAAGGGCACTTTGTGCCAAATAAGTCACTAAAACCTGGGACGCCTGTACTCTAACGTATTGTGGAAATGTAACAAACGGTACAAAGCAAAGAAAACTCACGACCATCCTGCCTTTAAGCCCTTTATAACATGTCTTCTCTCCCTGTTTCCACCCCCAACACTCATCTGCAAAGGAAACAGGAAGTGACCCGCGTGACCCCTGACCTCTGGCCTGTGCGGGACCTCCCACTGGACAGTGTCTCTCTGGAAGCCCCACCGATCTCCCCGATCTCCAGTGCCCCCCCCCCCCCCCCCCCTCCCCACAGGCGTCCCTACAGGCGTCCTCGCAGGTGGGTACTCAGCCTCGACCCCACTGACCCCCCCAATCCCCAAAGCTCTGTATGGGGGCTCCATCATAGCCCTTCCCCTCGGGTCTCCCCCCACACAGCCTCTGCGGCAAACTTTTGTCAGCAGACTCTGGGTACAGACTGAACCGTGGCTCACCTCCTGCTGTGGATTTCACATCGGCCTTAGAATGCGTACTGCTCACCTGTGCATTAACTGTACATTACCTGTGCTAAAGCTATAGGCCCCTAACCTAGTGGTCTCCAACCCTGTTCCTGGAAATCTACCATCCTGTAGGTTTTCACTCCAACCCTAACAAAGCACACCTCATTCAACAGCTAGAGGTCTCATTGAGCTGCTGATTAGTAGAATCAGGTGCGCCAAATTAGGGTTGAAATGAAAACCTGGAGGACGGGTAGATCTCCAGGAACAGATTTGGGGACGACTGCCCAAACTCATTTGCTTCTCAATGGCACTATATTCACTATCTCTCTTCTTGCACATATTTTGTTGGCCTGCTTGACGTTGTCAGATTATTTATTCAGTAATATCATGTTGTGACCCTGGCGGCTGTTTTGTTGCCTAAACGTGTGTGTATGCGCTTTAGCAAGCCGCCCCGGATAAGAGCTCGCGCCAGACGCCTATGCGTAAAAATGTGTGTAAATGTAAGTGCTTGTGAAGTGCCCCAGAGTTACATCATTCAGGCTCCGAGGGAATTCGCACTGTGTGGTTTCAGGAAATCGCCAGCACATTGACAAACACGCTTGATGCAGATTGTTCCGGATCGCTCGTTTAAACGGAGAAAAAACAGCGAGAGGGGAAAATAAATCGAAGATGAATCCGCTCCATTGTGTCCGCCCTTTCGCGGCGGAGGAGCGCAAATGCTCGTCCAGAGCACACTGGCCCGTCCTCGGATCCGAGCTGCAGACAATTTCATCCGAATCCTCTCTCAGAGGGGATTATAGCCAGAAGGGCCAAGCAAGAGACTGTGGCGGTTGCCAGAGCATCGCCAGCATTTCTTTTACTTCTGTCAGCTTGGCTCGTCCACACAATACTATTATTTATTCTCTTGGCAGATTCCCGTATCCAAAGGGGCTTTAGAAGCTCAGTTTAGTTTAGTTTTTTTTGCATGTAGTCCATTCATACAACTGAGTATTTACTGAAGGAATTTGTCCTCAGCGACTGGAGTACTCCAACTGGGATTCAACCTACAACCTTCTGGTTACAAGCCTAGTTTAATAAGAACCATCGTTCTTGAGGGCGCCCCTATGAATATCACTGCGAACCAGAGGGGGCCCCTGTTTCCGAAGCTCTTTTAAAGCAGCCACAATTGGCAAACCATTATAATTTTTTTTTTTCGTTTTTATAACCGTTATATGCAAGATATAATTCACAAGAATATGTGATATGCGATACCTCCGGCGGGGTACTGTGGGATTGGAGCGGAACCCTGCGCTAACTCCGGCGGGGGTACTGGTGGGATGGAGCGGAACCCTGCGCTAACTCCGGCGGGTACTGGTGGGATTGGAGCGGAACCCTGCGCTACTCCGGCGGTACTGGTGGGATTGGAGCGGAACCCTGCGCTAACTCCGGCGGTACTGGTGGGATTGGAGCGGAACCCTGCGCTAACTCCGGCGGTACTGGTGGGATTGGAGCGGAACCCTGCGCTAACTCCGGCGTACTGGGTGGATTGGAGCGGAACCCTGCGCTAACTCCGGGCGGTACTGGTGGATTGGAGCGGAATGCGTCGCCGTCGTGCGGCTCTCAGGCCGATGGATAAAAGCATCGGCACGCCGCCGCGATGCCGCTCCGCTTCAGCCTTTTCATAAGAATAATCTAACGCCCCACTAAGGTGCTCTGATCAGCTGTGATAAAGCCTGAGAGAACAGACTCATTTGTTCCGGCCCTTTCACCCCTGAAACAATCAACGCTCTGTGACGCTCTGCCCAATGACGCTCTATAACGCTGTGCACCAATGACGGTCTACATCGCTCTGCACTAAAGACGCAGTCCGTCCATTCACTAATAAAAAGGCCAATCACAGCATCACAGAACATGAACAAATTCCTCAACTGTGTTCCATTTTTAACCCCCATCCCCCTCCCTCCAAAGACACTCTCATTAGTAGATAACCAAATTACTTTTTTTTTTGAAGGGGGGGTTTGGTCAAATGAGAAACATGACATTTTAAATGGTTTGATTGAATCAATATATTTGGTCCGACGGGCTTGTGTATGTGAGGGCTCTGATCTCTGAAATAAACTCCTAATCCAGTTTTCGCTTGTAATGACCAGCTGCAGCTTACAGATCGGCGGAAGTGGAGAAAATAGGCTTCGGCTATTCCAAGACACAGTGAGTTTCTCTAATTAACACTTTAAAAAAACAGGATGAGCATGAATTCTGATTCTCTATTTTATGCTATTTTTTTTCTCTCTTTTTTTTGCCATTTTCTCCCACAATTTGGATTCCCCCCGTTGTGTCCAGCAGTGCTCATCCTACAAAATCTTTTTTTCTCTCTCAAGTAGAAAATATTTGCTTGTTTTAAGTTGCTGTTTGCTTGACAACTGAAATTTTCTTACCTCACTGTCAAAACTTGAAGTGAGTCTCACCTCCTTGGCAATATTTTTGACTTATTTAGCAAAACAGTAATAGAAATAAGATTTTAAGTGTAAATATAAGACTAAAATACTTGTTGAGATTGACTTTTCTTTGTTTTTGCAGTGTACAACTGTGCACACTCATTTGGGGGACACCGAGCAGGGTATGAAACTAAAAGAGTGCTGAACACAGGGGTCACTGGCAGGGTCGTACTTTATTTCTGACATTGTGAAGCAGATCCAGTTTCCGCAGCACAATTAGTGAGCTTGCGGCGCATTGTGCGATAAATCGAATCTTCCTCTTCCACACACATTAAGTCCGCCGCGTTTCCGCCTGATTCCGCCGCTTCCTCTACGCTAGCGCAGGGGAGAGGCCCCGCCCGATGCTGCCGCTTCCATGGCGACGTGGACGCAGGCTGTGGTGGGCCGCGCGTCCTGAAGCGTGAACCTCGTTTCGAGTCCCTCTGCGGAGACTTGGGCTCAGGAACGCACCGCTGCCACGAGCTTGTGCCTGGACACAGCTGCCGGGGTCAGAAAAGAGGTGCGGTTGGGTGGGTGGGGTCTGGGGAGGGAAGGGAGGAGGGGTGTGTGGGGGGGGGAGGGGGTTGTGGGATGTGCCGAAACGAGTCCAGCTGCTGGTTCTCATTTAACACTTCCAGAGCACGAGGTCCCAGGGCCCAACATTTCCCCTCTGCTAACACCTGCAGACTTACCGGTGGGTTCCCTCTAAACACTGACCGCCAAGCGAGTAAAAGTCCAGACAGACAGACACCTTCCCTGAGTTTAATTTAAAAACGCCTCGCAACTGTGGCGTCCTTTACTCAAACTGGGGTCTCTCTCTCTCTCTCTCTCTCTCTCTCTCTCTCTCTCTCTCTCCTCTCTCCTCTCCTCCTCTCTCTCTCTCTCTCTCTCTCTCTCTCTCTCTCTCTCTCTCTCTCTCTCTCTCTCTCCTCTCTCTCTCTCTCCTCTCTCCCCTCTCTCCTCTCTCTCTCTCTCTCTCTCTCTCTCTCTATATCTCTTTCTATATATCTCTCTCTCTCTCTCTCTCCCCTCCCCCCTCCCCCCTCCCTCCCATCTGGGTCTCCATGGCGAGGGGGGACCTTCCTGTTCTTTTCTAGCCTGCTGAACGCTAACTCCCACAGGATCTTCTCTTCTTTTCCAACACTGAACATTTTGGACAGAGACTGTGCCCTGGACTCTTCAAGTGTGAGTTTTTCCTCTTCACGAAACACGGCTTGGCGGGATTAACAGTCGCCAAAGTTAAGTAGCCAGACTGCCAGGACGGATGAAGTCACACTTGCATTTAACCGTGTCAAGAAGTAAAGATGAATCAGCTCTACTGTATGTCTGTACCCACTAACAAGCACACTTCTGTAAACAGCAAATACAACCAAAAAAAAAAGGTAGATATAGATAGATAGCAGGGCTGCATGATTATGGCAAAAATTATAATCGCGATTATTTTAGTCAATATTGAGATCACGAATATTAAACATGATTATTCATTGGTTTTTGGAACATAACATACATTTGGAACATACTTTTAACATAAAATAACATTTGGAACATACTTTTATTGCACTTCAACATTTTGAATGAACAGAACAATATTTACCACATTTTCTAACCCTAACCCTCTACATAGGAGTGTTTGATTTCTTATAGAACACCAGAGAAAGTCATTTTTAAGTAATGTTTAGTAATCGTGGAAAGCCCAAAATTGTAATGAAGATTAAAATCCGATTAATTATGCAGCCCCAATGGATAGATAGATAGACTGATAGATAGAATGATTGATTTATTGATTCAGTGAACTGGAATCACAGTGCTGTTCTGAGATCAGTCTGATCACCTCACACAGCTGTAAATTCACTGGCTCTTGTTCTTGAGAATTGTACTTGAGTCCATTCCTTCATCCTGCCACCCCCTGCTTTTCCCTCCTAACTTCTATTTTGGTTCTGAAGATAAAACCCAAAACCCCAAAAACATAATGTTGCTCGAGACCAAGAACAGCCCACATAGAATGACACAAAAATAAAATAAATGATTTAGTGATCCACACACTAACACACGTAAATAGACACACACATAAATACACGTATACACACATAAATATGCACACACATGATTATACATACACGCACATAAATACACACCATCAAGCAGATATGCAAGCAAATGCACACACTCACAGAGACACGCCACATGTGCACATACACACAGCCATATGTACATACACACACAAATAAATACAGACGGACATATGCATACACAAACACACACCTCAAGCAAACGCACAGGCATACGCAAACAAACACACACACAAATACACAGTCACACACAGGACACGCATACATGCACAAACACGTGCGTGCAGACAGACAGTGGTACACACTGCCACACACACACACTAAATTGCATGACTTTCATTCTCTCTAAAGCCAGACAAAACAAGCCAGG
>CM056387.1:36796921-36838927 GCA_029718625.1 Synaphobranchus kaupii
ATACAAACCTAACTAGATGTTTCTTTCAAAATGGCGGTCTGTGTGATAAATCAGTTTAAAGCAAGGAGCCGGAAGAAAATAATAAATAAGTGAAAAAAGGACACTTGTGGAAGTCTGCAGGCAACAGGTCTTTCTTAGGAATGGTGGGGTAGAGCTATTTGCAGCAAACCATTTGTTTTACGATACAAATATTAAGTAAGTTTTATATGCATTTATTTTGAATGCAGTATTACAAAATGCGGGACATCTCACGGGCATAGTTTACAAAAGTTATGGCTCCAACTATTGAGAGGAACTAATTCAGTGAGCTAGGCTGGTTTGCCCCTGTGGAGGGAGGCTGCTATGAATTAGGAATGTTAGTCTGATAGTTTGTTTGTTAGGTAATTAGACTTAGGCATAACAAATGCTCCATTAGAACATCTAGCTTGCTAATCAGCTAGACTGATGATGTTAAAATAAAATAAATTCAAATTTAATAAAAATATCCAGCTTGCAGTAATTTTTTAGTGGAGAATGTGTTTTCTAATGCAGTCCAATACTAAGTGTTTTCGCTTTTAAATGTATATTCCTGAAAACAGATGTCCTGCATTTCATAATACTGCACTTAAAAAAAATCTATTACGCTTAAACTTACTTAATATTTGAATATAATTTATATTCATTAGTCACCGAACCACCAGCCAAACTCGCCACCTCACCTGATATCACCCCCCCCGCCCCACTCCCCCCCCACCCCCCAACTCCTAAATTACAACAGACTGCAGACGTAACTAAGTGGACAATGATATGTCAGGGTAAAAACACAATTGTCTGGAAATGCTTTAGGATTTTTTTTTAATCCTTGCATAAGAAACACATGTCTAAAGGCTGATTGAACTCGGAGTCATTTGCACTAATGGTTTCCTTCAGTCTGAAAGGCCCCACAATTCTCCCTCCCTGAACTCATCTCCTCTAGCCCACTAATAGGTTTTAATAAAACTTCCAATTGGGCCAGTAAACCCCTCATTAAGCTGTTTTTACAGAACGAATTTAGGGGGAGCAGGAGGTCAGGGGTCGGGTGGGAGGGGCTAATGTGTAACAGCTGTGGGTGGGGGGGTTTGGGGGGGCGGGGCAGGCGGCTGGAAATAGCGGAGTTCAAATGGCCGGCCCGCGTAAACATCCACCGGTCTGCCGCGACCCGGCTAGCTGACAACCTGGAAAACAGATTTGGGAAGAGCCCCCCCCCCCCTCCACTGCCCCGCGGGGAGGGAAGAGAGGAGAGAGGGTGGAGGGGGATGGACATGTACCTCAGAGGGATTTTTTAATGTGCGTGAGAACCTCACCAGAGAACAGAAATATGCCTCAGTGTTCACTGTCCGCAGTCCCCTCAACAGAGAAGTTTGGGCTCAGAGTGCCGAGTCCTGTCCAACCCCCAGAATCATCCCCAGTCAGGGCTTTTCTCTACTCCGGCCCCTCCAGTGGTGGAATGACCTCCACACTACAATCAGTCAAGAAGTCGCTGCCTAGCTCCTTCCTGGAACACAGCTATTTAAACTGCAACCTAATGAACTCATTAATTAATATCTATCATGGCTTTACTAGCCCCATCTGCGCTACATCTAAAAATATATCCTCACACCCATTTGCCACTTCAGTAAATCAATCAATCAACCTTTATTTTAATTCTCGGAAGACACACTTGAGGAACGAGCGCTCATTTTCAACGGTGCCCAGTTTACGGAAACATTAAAACAACACACAACAACGACAACAGTACTTTAAAAATAAATAATAATAATAAAAAAATAACTAAAAATGTAAATAAATAATTAAAAACAATATCAAATAAAATGAGTGAAAAATATGAATAATTAACAGTCAATTTGTAGTAATAATTTAAATAAATAGCAAAAATACAAATAATAAATACAATAAAAGTTCACAAAGGTACAGTTATTAAAAACAATTACATTCAAATGTAACTAAGGTTGAAGCACAACATTTCCCTCCTGCACTTACTATGCCACTTAACTGTAGGTTTGTGTATTTACTACTTCTCAGTAAGTTATGTATTAACAGCTGCTAACCGTTTAGGCCCTATTGAGCTGACACCAACTCTGTGTTGCTTCTTTTTATGCACTTACATAAGTGGCTCTGCTAAATACCTGAATGTAATGTAATCTCAAAAAATCTGCCCCCCTTCCTGCTCTGTCACCCCACCCAAAAATCACATACCGCAGATCGATAGCGTCCGCGCGGCTGCCAAGAAACGAGACTCGCTTGACGCCCAGCTTGTGGTTTCAATTAAAGTGTTTGAAGTTCTTCTTTCAGGAAGCAAGAAGGAACTTGAACAGGATGTGAATTTCGTTGCCGTGTTCAAGGCCTAGAGGTACGTGCAGGTGGGAGAACCCATCCACTGAGGGGTAGATACACGGCCATTGCACATTAATCTGCTGCTTTACTTACACACACTGTGAAACAAAACAAAAAACAAAAAAACTAATTTACTCAAATGGTTTGAGCAAACGTACGGGTTACGGATGTAACCCTGGTTCTATGAATACGGTCAACACGCCACGGTATGGGTTCATCCACGCCGAGAGGAGGAGCTGCTAGGAGACTGTTTATCAAATTAACCACCACTATGGGCGGAACCACGTCACGCCATAAATATGGCGCTTGTACGCCGCCCGACCTCTTTTGCCGACTTGAGGGCACTTGCCGTCCTGAGGGCGCAAGGTTCCCTGCCTGACCACGCAGCGTGGCGTGTTGACCGTATTCATAGAACCAGGGTTACATCCGTAACCCGTACGTTCTATTTCATACCGGTCAACACGCCACGGTATGGGTCACAGAGTACCAAATAACGTCAGGCGGGGAATGTAGTGGGGTAACCAGGACCGCAGGGTCATAGCATGAGTGCGGATCCCGTCAAATAAAATACACCACTGGCTGCTGTTCTACCAGAAGAGCAAGCTCAAGTGGGGAAAACGTGGAACATAACCATCGGGTGATAAAAACCCTGAATCATCACTAATTTATATCTGAGGTTGCTCCGCTGCCCCGAGGACAGAGGAGGCAACCGATGCTGATGACACTACGTCCAGGCTATAAAACCTGGCGAAAGTGAGAGATGAGGCCCAGCCCGCCGCTGCACAAATATCAGCGAGTGGGGGCGCCACGTAGTAAGGCCCAGGAGGTAGCTACACCCCGAGTGGAGTGAGCTACCACGCCTGAGGGGAGGGGGCACGTTAGAGCTGCTGTAAGCCGTGGAAATCGTCTCTACGATCCAGTGGGCCAAGCGCTGTTTAGACAGGGCAAGCCCCTGCGTAGCCCCTCCATAACCCACAAACAGGTTATTCGTTCTCCTAACCGCACTTGTGCGGGAGATGTAAGACCGCAGGGCCCGGACAGGGCACAGTGAGTGCAGTCTGGCCTCTTCAAGGGTCTCATGGAGGAGGAGGATGAAAAGCCTCCAACACGATTGGCCGAGACACGTAAGACCGCGAGAGGACCTTAGGCCGAAACGCGGGGTTGGGGCGCAGAGAGACCGGTGAGCTACTGTCCCCCAACTGCATACAGGCTGGGTGTATTGACAGTGCGTGCAGCTCGCTCACACGCCTCGCGGAGGCGATAGCGAGCAGGAAGGCAGTCTTAAAGGAGAGGAGCTTTAGGCTGAGCCCCTCTAGGGGCTCAAACGGTGGCTCAGTGAGGGCATTCAAAACCAGCTGCAGGTCCCATGAAGGGACTGCGTTAGATCTAGGCGGCCGAAGCCGCCTGGCTCCTCGGAGGAATTGGCTGGCGAGAGGGTGAGCTCCCACTGTCCGGCCCTCGATACGATCATGGCGGTCCGAAATGGCCGCCAGATAACCCCTGAGCGTGGATTCTGCCAGACCTTCTTCAAAGAGGGACTGGAGAAACGCCAAAATGACTGATACCTCGCACCGGGTCGGGCTAGACCCGTTCGTTTGGCACCAGCGGCTGAACCTGCCCCACTTCCCGGCGTACAGCGCCCTCGTGGAGGGGGCCTTAGACGCCTGAAGTGTCTCCAGCACTGCTGACTCTAGGCCCTGCGGGCACCTCCGCCCACGGGCCAAACATGCAGGTTGAAAAGCTCCGGGTTCGGATGCCACAGCAGGCCCTGGGCCTGCGACAGCATATCCGCCCTGGTTGGGAGGCGCCAGGGGGTGCCCTGTAGCGACTCCCTTAGGTCCGCCATCCATCTCTGCTGGGGCCAGTTGGGGGCAATCAGCAGAACCTGTGCCCCTGAGTTCCTGATCCTTGCCAGAACTGTGGGCAGGAGAGGCAAGGGGGGAAAAGCATAGAGCAGGGCTGGAGGCCACTGGTGTGCCAGCGCGTCCACGCCCAATGTCCCCGCCGTGCCCACCATTGAGTACCACAGGGGGCAGTGAGCATTCTCCCTGGATGCGAAGAGGTCCACCTGTGCCTCCCCGAAGCGGGACCAAATGGACTGCACGATATCTGGGTGCAGGCGCCATTCCCCTGGTCTCGGGCCACCCCTGGACAGCATATCGGCTGCCACATTGGCTGTGCCCGGCACGTGCACTGCCCTCAGGGACATGCCTTGAGCATGTGCCCATAGCAGGATCTGGCATGCTTTCGCATGCAGGGTTGGGGATCGAACCCCACCCTGGCGATTTATGTAAGCGACCGCCGTGGAGCTGTCTGTCCGGACAAGAACATGTCTGCGCCAGACCACTGGGCGGAAATGGACCAATGCCCGAAGCACTGCCTCCATTTCTAGCAGGTTTATGTGTTTGCCTGCCCATGAGGGGCTCCACAAACCCTGCACGGACTGGCTCTCTCTGACGGCTCCCCAGCCGGTCTTGGAGGCGTCCGTGGTGATCGTCACCCTTAACCCTACTGGCCCCAAGGGAACGCCCTCCTTGAGGCCAGGGGTGGTGAGCCACCAATCCACTGGCTCCAGGCACTTCTGGGTAATAGGGAGGAGTCGCCGCCCGTCTTCGTGCGGGCTCATTCCTTGTGCCGTCGCCCAACGCTGTAACGGGCGCATATGCAGCAGCCCAAGTGGCACAACCTGGGCGGCTGAGGCCATCAGGCCGAGCAGCCTCCGGCAAAGTCTCACTGTCACCTGCCGCCCTGCGGCAAAATGGGACAGACTCTTCATCAGCACCTGTTGCCTCTCTGGGGTTAGAGAGGCCCGCATGGACCCCGAATTCAAAACTAGGCCCAGGAAAACCCTCTCTCTGGAGGGGGTGAGGTGGCTCTTTTCCCTGTTCAGGGTCAGGCCCAAGCTGGCCAAGTGGGCCAGTACCGACCTCGTATCCTCTCTCGCTCGTTCCACTGACGGAGCACAGATTAACCAGTCGTCGAGGTAGTTCGCAATGCGAATACCTTGGCGACGGAGTGGGATCAGCGCGGCATCCATGCACTTCGTAAAAGTGCGTGGGGCCAGGGCTAGGCCAAAGGGGAGGACCGAGTACTCGTACCCTGTGCCCCTGAAGAAAAAGCGGAGGTACTTCCGGTGATCCCGGTGTATGGGGATATGGAAGTACGCATCCCTCAGATCCACAGAGGTGAACCAATCGCCATCTCTCACCTGAAGGAGGAGACTGGCGAGGCGGAGCATGCGGAAGGGCAGATGCTTTAAAAAGCGGTTGAGCCCTCTCAGGTCTAGGATGGGGCGGAAGCCCCCATCCTTCTTGGGAGCCAGAAAATAGGCTGAATAAAACCCCCGTCCCACTGCCACCGAGGGCAGGGGTGTTATTCCTCCCTTCTCTAGCAACACCAGAATCTCGTTGGAGAGAGCTCGCGCAGCAGCCCCGTTTCTCACCCGAGTAGGAATAACCCCGCAAAAGCGGGGGGGCCTGGTGTTGAATTGGAGCCTGTACCCCGACTCCAAAGTGCTGAGCACCCAAGGACATCGGGTACATAGGCGCCACTTTGCGAGATGAAGAGGGGAAAAACGCGGTGCCGGAGGCTGGTAACCGTCACCGACGGGACCGGCCTCGGGAAGCTGACTTACCGGGGGGTTTCCGGAACCGCGCCCCGTCCCGCCAAGAATGCCCGGGCCTCGGCTCCGGGAAGCCGGATGAAGGCCCCTGAAAGGCCCTGTGCACCCCAGTGGGGGTGGGGCCTGAGGCTGGGGGAGCTCCGCGAAAAAAACGGTTCCCGAACGCCCCGCGTGCTGGGGGCTGCGGGGCTGGAGCCCGTCCTACTGCCCCCAACATCTCTCTCGCCCTGCGTGACTGCTCCAAGGCAGCCTCTGCAGGCGGCCCAAACACCTGCCCCGGAACTACTGGGGCAGTAAAGGCTGCTACCTGTTCCTGGTCCGCTAGACCGGACTGAGCCAGCCACACCTGGCGGCGTGCCAGGACGAGTGAGGACATGGAGTGCCCCAGGGCTTGGGCCTGAGCACTAGCCCCGCGCATCATAATGTCCACCACACGCAGCATCTCTCTTGCTGAGTCACTGGGGGCAGCGGAGGACATGTCCTGCAGCATACCCTCCAGGTACACCAACAGTAGTGCGTTGGTGTTGGCCAGTCGGGCCGCAAGGGCGGCGGACTGATAAGCCTTACACACCCGCTTGTCAGTAGCCCTGCATCGCTTATTGGGATGCTGGGAATCAGTATTAGACCTATAGGTAGCGCCTGCGAGCAGCGAAAACATAGGCCCAATCTGTGGAGGGGCCGCCAACCCATAGGACGCGGCACCCTCCATATTGGCCAACTGGGTCCTGGGGAGCCCATAGGTCCCAGGAGACTGCCAGGATGCCTGTAGTTCTGTCAGAAAATCGGGCAGAGGTGGTAATGCCTCTGCCCTCGGCCGCTGAACGCCGCGGCTGAAAAGTGAGGGAGCAGGAACCGCCACGGGGGGAAGGCGAGCATGCTCCGCCGCCCTGAGAATCACCGCCCGGTCAGAGGGATCCAAGGGCGGGAGCTCAGAAGCGCCGTTGCTTTCCTGGCCAGACACTGACCCCTCCTCAGTCCCAGACTGTTGGGGGTCCGTCTGACGGTACAGGCTATCCGACGCCGTCGTAGACAGCTCGTCAGGGTGACGGCAGGAAGGTCCAGGCAACGGGCCCCAGGGGTCCCGGGGCCTGGGTGACTGCTGCTGTGATGCTACCAGCCCCTGAAGGGTCTGCTGCATCGCCTGCACCTGCAGCTGAAGCTGATGGAACCCCGGTTCCTGATGCTTGCGCTTTCTAGTGCGCTTCCTGGCCCCAGCCCCCCAAGCATGTGGCTCCCTATCATGCTCCACAAACGCTGATTGCCCAGGTGCGACGTCCTCCCCAGACGTCCCACCATCTCCCGGATTCTGTACACCTTCCGACATGCTTAGCCCGGAAGTGTGTCCAACACCAAGCCAAGGGCCCGAGTCAGTGGTACTGAAGGACCGCGAGGGGGTGTGGAAGCCTCAGGCAGCGTCTGCTCTCACGAGCAGAGAGGCCCCTTCCGGCTGTTTTTTTTTTTTTTTTTTTTTAGCTGGAGCGGCAGCGTGCTGCCCACCACCAACAGGAATGGCGTATGTCCAACACCAAGCCAAGGGCCCGAATCAGTGATACTGAAGGACCGCGATGGGGTGTGGAAGCCTCAGGCAGCGTCTGCTCTCACGAGCAGAGAGGCCCCTTCCGGCTGTTCTTTTTTTTTTTTTTTTTAGTTACTGTATTGTTGCTGTGCAACTAACGAGTAAACCAACACAATGCCTAATATGGCTAGCATAAACAGAAAGATATTAGTACAACCAATAATAATTTCTGTATGAAAAAAGAAAAACGACAGCCCTCTGCCTTCCACTTATACCGACAAAGGAAATAAATTAATCCTTACCGCGGCTGAAAGCAAACAGAAGGATATCGAACGAACAGCAACAAACCGCGTTGCTGGGGGAGGGAAAGCCCCGGAAACTTACTCCGAACAGGACGTAGCTCCGGGCGCTCGGGAGAGGCAAGAAAAAAATCGCAATTATCGCAAACTAACAAACACAGTCGCAGTCTCAACCTCGAGGAGGCAAAAAGAGGTCGGGCGGCGTACAAGCGCCATATTTATGGCGTGACGTGGTTCCGCCCATAGTGGTGGTTAATTTGATAAACAGTCTCCTAGCAGCTCCTCCTCTCGGCGTGGATGACCCATACCGTGGCGTGTTGACCGGTATGAAATAGAACCAATTGCTCTTGAGTAGAGCAACTTAGTAGTCACCGGTATTTAACTTTTCAGTTAAACTCTTTTTTACACTTTTCAGTTGGGTTATAATGATTTTTGCCACTATTGGACTCATTTAGTAAACTTGTATTTATTTTCTACAGCGTGAGGAGTACTTGCAGTACAGATGGTACTGAGACACAAGCACATGCACATAAATTGTTAATCCGGGTGCCGGACGAGAGTAATGTAATGCAGGAAGGAATACTACCTGCTTATTGGTCTAAAGAACCCAGGAAGTGATTTATTTGCCAGTGGACCAAAAACACATTTCGATCTCTTCGGCCACGGTCTACTAATTTGCTCACTAGTAAATCATTTTTTTTCTGGGAGCTTCACACTGATGCGTGAGGGTCATTCTGTATCCTGTGTGCACAGACTCTACAGGTTTACACTGCTTTGAGTTTAATCTACTGTGATAGCTGGCATGTAAGTTAACACTGTAGAGAGTTAGACTGTAGATCCACAAAGACTGAAATGATGCTGTGAATTATGATATTTAAGTTATTGAAATAACACAGAATTATATCCACTGGAATGGATATGGAGTAGGCCCCTTGGCACATAACATAAAATACAAATTAAACTATGAATTTAAATGTTTTAAATATTTGGAATTATCGGTCACTGCTGCTTTTGAAAGTGTGGACATTTATGAATCTATAGTAGGATACACTGAGAAACTATGTGCTGCATATTAAAAAATATATTTCAACAACACAAGCATATCACTGTGTGAGAGAAAAAAAACAATATCTGACATCGAGTACTATAAATTATGCTGGGATAACTTGAAAAATATGCCCTTATTAATTTGTATGCCATATTTTACCATATGTTTATAGTGCTTTGTCATGAGAGCGTACTGCAGTTAACAGGTCCGCGGTACGTGATTGACAGCAGCAGCTGTTGAGCAACAGATAAGGGGAGGGACAGAATTTACAGTAACTTTAAACTGATAACAGTCCTGAACATGTTTTTCAAGAGGGTCCAGTTTGCCAGTTTTAGTAAGGATCACTCGTCCATAGCCGGGTTCTTTATCAGTTACTTCATACAGCCTCCTGGAGGTCTACTGACCTTAATGCACTTAAGATTCATATATTTTTCATTTTTAATCACAAAATCAGGTTACAGGAAATCATTTATTTATAACTGAGAGGTGGACCCATCCTTATTTCAATTTACAGGATAAGGATATTTGAAGAGTCGTTTTTTTCCAAACCTCACTAAGTCCAGTTTTGATAAAACATATTTTTCAAGATGCCTGTAATTTCTCTGATAACTGGTTAGATATTTACAGTTTTACTTTTACACTATTAGTCTCAGGAATTCAATCCCCTGTGTATCGTATATTATTGTCCAGCTTTGTCATGGTTTGATTTTTTGCAGCCAAAATAGATTAACCGTCAGCGATTTCACTTTGACTCATGGGATTGAGCAGCCAGATGGTATTTTGGCTTATTTTTTTTGACAGCTCTATCGGTAAAATCTCAGAACTATTTTGAATTTTATTTACATTTTGGCACCTGTGGCAAACAGGTTAGTTTACATTGGCTTGGGATGTTTTGAAATCCTGGCAGCATATCAAACCCTGCTGCTGACAGACAGTATTGAGTTAACCTTTTCACAGTCACAGTGAAGTAACCAACTGTAGGGAATGTGCGAGCACTGCCATTGCACTGGAGTTAACCCACTGTAGGGGATGTGTGAGCACTGCCATTGCACTGGAGTTAACCCACTGTAGGGGATGTGTGAGCACTGCCATTGCACTGGAGTTAACCAACTGTAGGGGATGTGCAAGCAGTACCATTTCACTGGAGTTAACCCACTGTAGGGGATGTGCGAGCAGTACCATTTCACTGGAGTTAACCCACTATAAGGGATGTGTGCGCAGTACCATTTCACTGGAGTTAACCCACTATAAGGGATGTGTGAGCAGTACCATTTCACTGGAGTTAACCCACTATAAGGGATGTGCGAGCAGTACCATTTCACTGGAGTTAACCCACTATAAGGGATGTGTGCGCAGTACCATTTCACTGGAGTTAACCCACTATAGGGGATGTGTGAGCAGTATCATTTGACTGGAGTTAACCCACTGTAGGGGATGTGCGAGCAGTACTATTTCACTGGAGTTAACCCACTATAGGGGATGTGTGAGCAGTACCCTTTCACTGGAGTTAACCCACTATAGGGGATGTGCAAGCAGTACCATTTCACTGGAGTTAACCCACTGTAGGGGATGTGCAAGCAGTACCATTTCACTGGAGTTAACCCACTGTAGGGGATGTGTGAGCAGTACCATTTCACTGGAGTTAACCCACTATAGGGGATGTGCGAGCAGTACCATTTCACTGGAGTTAACCCACTATAAGGGATGTGCGAGCAGTACCATATCACTGGAGTTAACCCACTATAGGGGATGTGTGAGCAGTACCCTTTCACTGGAGTTAACCCACTGTAGGGGATGTGCGAGCAGTACCATTTCACTGGAGTTAACCCACTATAAGGGATGTGTGAGCAGTACCATTTGACTGGAGTTAACCCACTATAAGGGATGTGTGAGCAGTACCATTTCACTGGAGTTAACCCACTGTAGAGGATGTGCGAGCAGTACCATATCACTGGAGTTAACCCACTGTAGGGGATGTGCGAGCAGTACCATTTCACTGGAGTTAACCCACTGTAGGGGATGTGCGAGCAGTACCATTTCACTGGAGTTAACCCACTATAAGGGATGTGTGCGCAGTACCATTTCACTGGAGTTAACCCACTATAGGGGATGTGTGAGCAGTATCATTTGACTGGAGTTAACCCACTGTAGGGGATGTGCGAGCAGTACTATTTCACTGGAGTTAACCCACTATAGGGGATGTGTGAGCAGTACCCTTTCACTGGAGTTAACCCACTATAGGGGATGTGCGAGCAGTACCATTTCACTGGAGTTAACCCACTGTAGGGGATGTGTGAGCAGTACCATTTCACTGGAGTTAACCCACTATAGGGGATGTGCGAGCAGTACCATTTCACTGGAGTTAACCCACTATAAGGGATGTGCGAGCAGTACCATATCACTGGAGTTAACCCACTATAGGGGATGTGTGAGCAGTACCCTTTCACTGGAGTTAACCCACTATAGGGGATGTGCGAGCAGTACCCTTTCACTGGAGTTAACCCACTATAGGGGATGTGCAAGCAGTACCATTTCACTGGAGTTAACCCACTGTAGGGGATGTGTGAGCAGTACCATTTCACTGGAGTTAACCCACTGTAGGGGATGTGTGAGCAGTACCATTTCACTGGAGTTAACCCACTGTAGGGGATGTGTGAGCAGTACCATTTCACTGGAGTTAACCCACTATAGGGGATGTGCGAGCAGTACCATTTCACTGGAGTTAAGCCACTATAAGGGATGTGCGAGCAGTACCATATCACTGGAGTTAACCCACTATAGGGGATGTGTGAGCAGTACCCTTTCACTGGAGTTAACCTACTGTAGGGGATGTGCGAGCAGTACCATTTCACTGGAGTTAACCCACTATAAGGGATGTGTGAGCAGTACCATTTCACTGGAGTTAACCCACTGTAGAGGATGTGCGAGCAGTACCATATCACTGGAGTTAACCCACTGTAGGGGATGTGCGAGCAGTACCAGTTACACTGGGGTTATGGGAAAGCTGACCCAGAGTAATTATTCAGCTCCTCTCACTGCACCATGCACCTTTCCACGTGTCGACTGCAACTTACATTTTCCCGCCACCGGTCACGTTAATGCAGACAGGTTGCCTGCTGGATTAAGAGCTCCTTATAACTTAATCCACGTGGTTCCCATGGCGAAAAACACAATTCCTGACCATCCTGGCAACCTGCCCGCGCTGTCCGTGCTGCTTAATCGTATCACGCTCGCTCTCAAATTAATGTAGAGTGAGGGCTCAGCCTACTGTACCCACACACACAGGCACCTCTTCAGACTTGGGCGAATGTGATTAAAGCCAATGTAATTAGAGTGGTATAAGTGGAAGAAAAAACAGAGTGTGAAAAGTGTGAGTGTGAAAATGGAAAAAAGAGGAGGTTGGGCTGGTTCCCTGTGTTTTAAAAATGTATAAATTCAGCTGTAAGGTGTGGATTTTGCACACAGTACCGTTGACCTGCACTAACCTGGGTTTGTGAAACCTGGTTCGCGGCTGTAAGAGGCTTTGCTGGGGATTTCAATGGTAAACTCCAAACCGCACGCTCTCCTTCAGAGGAGCTGAACAAAGCTCCCAGTGCTTCTGCTAGTCCGTGCCTGGCCTCCTTCTCTTCCTTCACTCATTCTCTTTCCTGCGGCCTTTCATCCTCTCAATCCCTCTCTCCCTTTCTCTCCTTCTTTTCTTCATTCTCTCTCATGACCTCCTGATCTCTACCCTTCCCTGCATCCTCCTGACATTTCTTTCTTTCCTTCCGCAAATCCCTCTCTCCCTTTCTCTATATCCCTTTCTCCCTTTCTCTATCCCACTCTCCCTTTCTCTATCCTTTTCTCCCTTTTTCTATCCCTTTCTCTCTCTCTATCCCTCTCTCCCTTTCTCTATTCCTCTCTCACTTTCTCTATCCCTCTCATTTTTTCTATCCCACTCTCCCTTTACCCATCCTTCGCCTTCCCTCCTTCCCTCTTCCCACATGACCCGCTGTCCTCTCCTTGTCTCTCTCTCTCTCTCCGTCTCCCCCTCTTCTCCTGTAGCAGAGAGGATGTAATGATTACAGGGCTCGGAGCTCCCAGCATGGACCATCTCTCACCACAACACAGAGACTAACCAGGGCCAAGCGCCGGTCTCCAGTGCCTGCCGCCATCCCGCCCCCCACACGCCCCCTCTCCCTCCACCGCTCTCCACACCAGACCCCACCGAAACCGCAGCCCCAAACCCGCCGCTTGGCAGCGAGGGAAACCAGCTGTCAGCCGATGTTACGCTTCCTCTCGGCCTTTTGGGCTGCGGACGCTTCCTCGCATTAATTACAAACCGTAACCCGGCTGTCCTCCGTTTCTGCTGAGTAAGAGCTTCTTCCCTCCTTTTTTTTTTTTCATTCTTAAGACTTTTCATCTCCACTCCCTATACCCCCCCCCCCACCCCACCCACCCCTCCTCTGCTCCCGCCCCTTCTCCCGGAACCCCGAAACCCCTCCGTCGTAGCGCAGGAGAACATCTCTGGCGCCGCTCTGGAGAGAACATCTGAAACGCTTTACGGAGCTGAGAGGGGAGGGCGCCTCCGATCCCTTCCCCCCCATCGCCCACCCACCACCCCCCCCCCCCCCCCCCCCGCCGCCGCCGCCACCGCGCATTTTTCCGCGGTGTTCCGCCGGCTTCCCCTACGCTCACATCTGAGCCCCGTCTATTCCACAAGAGTCTCAATCCCTCTCTACTGCCACCGACATGGCGGGAGAGGAAAGCTTCGCTTTTAACGCTCCATCTGAGCTCGCAGGCCTCATCCCATTCCAGGGGTGTACTAATTGTATAAATTATTAGTCTTAATAAACTCGGGTAAACGTGCTGGAGGTACCCAGCATTTTGCCATTCAGACTCCAGATAGCCAGGCTCAGACTGTAAGCACTCTGTGTAATTGAAGCAATTCTGATTGGACGAAAACCAGGAACACTTGTGAGACTCCAGTGCCAGGGTTGACTCGCTCTGAGATCTCGCTCCTGGGCAGGGTGGCAGTGTAGCGTAGTGGTTAGGGCACGGCTGTTGTGCCGCTGAACGAGATAATTAAACCTGAACTACGTTGGCAAGTATCCAGCTGTATAAATGGATTTTATGGAATGGATTGTGTGTAAAAAGAGAAATGTAAGCTGTGTGAGTTGCCCTGGATACGATGTTTAAATGTTTAAAACGTAATTTAAATGTTCTGGGCAACTGGTCCCAGGTCAGTGGTGTTCCTTCCCCACTCCCTGCAGCTGAAGCAGAGATGGAAGATGCAGCCGGCCTTTCCTAAATCTCCTGTCCCTAAGCACAACGTTCCCTGAAATCCCCTAACCAACAGAAGCCCTTTTGTGGGAATTTAATGTTTGCACAGCCATCTTTTAACTTGTCGGATGAATCTTTGGACCCAGACATTGTGAAATGCATTGATTTCCACGCTGTACCTGGGCCAACTTCCTGCCCCTTCCGTCGCCATCGGTAACATAAGTATTTCGGAATAAAGCGTCACGACGCAAACGGTCATCCTCGCGACTGTCTCCCTGATTGAGCGTCACACTGAAAAACGTTTCAAAAAATCGCTCTTACCTTTTTTCCCCCCCACAGTGACGAGCAGGATCTCCTCTCACCGCAAAAAAACAGTACAGAAGCGTAAATAAAGTCCATTTCCTTTCAGAGAAATTACGTGTCACTTTTCCATTGTCGGAGTACACAGGCATATCCACAGGTCAGTCAACTGCTGCTGCTCCAACCGCCTACGCCAGGCACTAGCGCACTCAAATGCCTGCCAACCGACAGCGTACGCACCTTTTCTTTCAAACGGTAGACGACGGTGATAAATATCAAACATGCAATGCATGAACACAAAGAATCCCTCATAAAGACATCGATTCAATCTGTCTTTTATCTCTCTCTCTCTCTCTCACCATCCCCCCATGTTAATGGGCCTGTGTCCTTTAAGCGAAAGTAAAATGCCTTTCCGTCCTCCTCACTCACAAACAGGCCTCTGTTGGAAAAGGGCTCTTCCTTTTCTGACTGGGGAACCTGCGACGATAACGTGAACAATAGGACCTTTACATGGGCTCCAGACTGCCGGCCTTTTTTTTGCCGCCGTCGCATCAAACATTAACAGGACTCTTGCTGCTGTGCTAAAGGAAGCCATTTTGTTCAGTGTATGTGGGTACATATCTGGGCAACTTTTCCCAGTGTAGTCTCAGACCCACTGAGGCTTGACACAGGCCTCCAAGTCAACAGACAGTTTGGCAGCGGGGCCCAAAGTGAGCATGTGCGACGCTGGTTAGTGCTTCTCTCGCTTGTCTATGATATTTAGCCGTTTTTGCTTTCATTTCTTTTCTTAGCCACGGGTTCAGTTGTGAATGTCAGTTTTAAAACAAAAAAACTTTGCTTGCTCTCAGGTAAGTGATTAGGTGCAAAACTGTTGCTGTACACCATTGCTGGTCACTGAAATAACAAACAAATAACAAAGCATTGCATTTGTAGTGTAGTTAAAATATATTTTAAAAAACTCTTAATAATAGAGTTTTTTATAATAACCTCTGACACTTGTGTCCTTGTTAGGGACCAGTAACTGTCCTTATTCAAACTTGAATTTGGCTACGGATAACTTCCCCTTTTTCCACCACCGCAGGCTGCTGACATTCAATGGCCTCATAATAGCTTTGACTGTACTGGGCAATCGACTTTCTGGGTTAGTGTTTTGTAGTAGAGTCACAGTTCTTTTATGAGGGACTCCTGTACTTACCAAGTTTAGTTCACACTGGGGCATTGATGGGCCACGAGCTGCTCTTCTAGCAGGTGGCCTGGATGCCCTCCCTAGCGAGCAAACCAGACAAGGCAACAGTGCCACAGCCCACGGGATTAAACAAAAGCACGTGGGAAGGGAGGGGCTCCTTAAAGTTCGAAAGGAAGATCGGATTTAAATGTAATTGTGCATGACCAGCCAGCAATGTGGCCCCTTAAAGTTTGGTAATAGTATTGTACATATATATATACTTTTTTTTTTTTTTTGAAGTGAAAAAAAATAAATGTATTATTTATTTTACTCAGAACCCATGTAAGCTAAGACTCAGCGAAATGCAGCGCTGCACGTGGCAAAGAGCCACTAACTTCAGACCTCTCAATAAAACCACCTAACTAAATCAGATAGCAAAATGTTACTACAACTACAGACAAACTTACTAATTATATCTCTAAATTTGAACAAATCTAACTCACTGTAAAATAAATGGCGCGTGCTCACATGATTCCTGTCACCCAGAAAGTTAACGATTATAAAATAACAGCAATGTTGTCGTCGATATTGGTGTTTGTGTTTTTTCTCCCACGAATCGACTTGGCATGAGTGTTGTTAGGGGATGTATTAGCGGTGGTCATTTTGAAATGTTAAAATACCTTCGGAAAGGTGTTTTGTGTAGACACCGTACAGCAAACACCGAATTGTTTCAGGAGTAATGCGAGTAATATAATTTGCTTACTATGAGCACAACCGTGTAGGATATGCCACAACAACGCATTGTGGTGCTCTGAGAAAGTGTTCTGTTGTATGTTGTTTAAAAATATATATATTGATTACTTCTCCCAAACATGCTCGATCAATTTAAGTTTATTGATTGATCCATTTTGAAGGCAATGTGGGAACATACCCCGCGATATGTTTTTAGAGGGCTTACATTTAGAGGAAAGGAACGCATAATACGTAAATAACTCCTATATGTAAAAAGCAGGCAGTATCATGAAGATTCTTCACGTTACTTTTCCGCATGGCTTGAAGTGCTTCGGTTTTATTTAGTTGTTAGCATTGGCTATAGCCTACTTCCATTCGAGAACGAAAGAACCGCCTGGATTACATAAATGTAAAAATAACCATGCACGCAGATATGCATTGTCTCTGCGGTTAAAAGATAATTAGATTTTTAATTCAGGCAGATGGTCTAAAATAATATTTTTTCACAACATAGCTATGTAGCCTATGTCCCGTGCTGAGTTTCTTCCCCGTAAAGTTAGGACGTATCTGACCGAAATATGAGCACGATCAAATTATGATTAAATGTGTGATTGTATATTTAGCGTTTATTATCCATTCAAATAGAATTGCTCCAGTGGGAATGTAACGAGGAGACGAGGTATACGAATGGCATCATTATAAGATGTGTTCCTATAGTATAGAGGACTATACCCTTTAGCACACACCTATAGGCTACGCATAGCCAGATGTTAATACGTCTAAATATTTAACATTTTTAACGTTTATTGAATTCCACAAAAACACAGGATATGAAAACATTTATTTAGTCATGTGTTTTGTAGATTGCTCATAAGCACTATGGTTTTTCAATGTTTACACTGCATACGGCAGCTGAAAGATAAACAAGGACTTGCTATTCAGTCGTTTCTGTCAAAATATTGTCATATTAAATAGGCTGCATACCACTCTGCATACTAATCAATGAGTAGCCTATTGAGTTAAAATAATTCATTTGAGCTTGTTTTTAAAACGCTATTATTTATTGTCGTTTTTAAATGAGCTGGATATACGATACGATATAACTCATTTAAAATAACCCCAAAAACTCGATTTTCTTTATATAATGTATATCTACATTTAAAAAAGAAAAACATCTTAGACTGTTTTGTTGAAATCTTTGGACAGAGATTTCTGCAAATTTCACAGATGCATAGATGAATAATATTTTTTTTAGATGATACTGAATTCGTTTTTTTAGCGTGGGGAAAATTAAGCCCACTTGTGTTGTTACGGTTGAGTAGCTAGTGTATCCATATGCCTACATGGGGTTATATGAAACAACCAGAAGCAATTCCATTAAGAACGGGGTCGGTTTAAACATGCATTTATTTGTTATGCACGGCAACAAAATGAAGCGTGACACAAACAATTTTGTAATTGTTTATGAGTCCATGCGTTTAAAAATAGTTAAATTATTGCATGCATTACATTTGAAAGTAAAATTTCCAAATAACACAATGTAGTTTAAGCATTAATATATTCAATCTATTATGTACCTTAAACGTATTCTATGAAATGTGGACTAACATGTTCTTGTTGGAAAAAAAAAGCCATTCCTCTTTTAAATTATACTCTTCAGAATAACTTACTTTCCGAAAGGTATTTGGCATTTCAACAGTTAATAACATCTGTTTTAAATCGGTGCCTTCTGTGTCCTGTTCTACTCACAATATAAAAACCTTTATTGAGGTAAAGGTAATGAAGCCCAGTTTTCCTTAACGTATTCCCATAATGTATAGTCGCCATAATGTCCAATATAACAAATTGTTACAAAATTGTTAGACTCCTTTTCATTCTTTCAAAATTGTTAAATTCTGCAACTACTTACTCATTTGAGTCTGTTGCTCTTATGATTAAACATGTATAATGTCTCAGGGCATTTAACAGACGCTCTCTCTTATCCAGAGTGACCTGAACGTCTTTGTGCTTACAATCAATTTATGCAACTGGATATTTTACTGAAGCAATACAGGTAATATACCTTGCTCAAGAAGTGCCCCACGTGGGAATCTAACCAACAAGCCCAGTAGCCTGGAGTTGAAACCCCAGTTCCCAAACCAGTTCCCACTGCCGTCAAATTGGTATGCTCAGGGCCATTACCAATGGTCCTATTAATTCCTGGTTGTATTACAATTGCGTTGTCATAAGCAGTGTGTGTCATAAGAAAGGCATAGCCTACTTGTAAACATCAAACTAAAATATGAACACCTCGAGACGCATATGAAAAGACCAGCCTACATAAAAAGAAACCAATCGAAAAGACAGATGGAATTATGGTCTGGCCAATCAGACTTGGGTAGGTGGAGTGAGGGGACGAAACTCTGACAAAGTTCAACGAACAGATCGTCGCTGGACCACAAAACGGAACTGAGACCACAGGCTACAGTTAACCTTAAACGCAAGGGTAAAATCAGAAGAGAGAACAACAAAAAAAAAAAACAAACAACCAAGGATAACACTGGAATTTAGTTCTGAATTTCGCAGTAAAAGGCAACCTCGACCCAGCATGTTAAGGGATGCGTACAATGCGTGTTTTTATTAATTTACAATAGCCTAGACTGTTTCTTGCAAAGTTCAAATCGCATTTGGTTTTCTAAGGAAGCTTGATTAATCTGCCGAACCACTTGTTTTATTCGGAGTCGCTCCCATCCGATGTTAAAAATGACAGAGGAACACGAAAAATCCCTCAACGAGCCTCCTTGCAGCCCTGCTGGGACCACAAGCTCGATGTCGCAAGACGACTCGGATTCGGACGCCCCGTCTTCCCCGACGGGGTCCGACGGACACGGTTCTATGCTCATTCCCGCGATGGGGAAAAAATTGGACGGCGAAGAAGATGACCGGTTCCCAGCCTGCATCCGAGACGCAGTGTCGCAAGTACTGAAGGGATACGACTGGTCGCTTGTGCCCATGCCCGTGCGGGGGAACGGAACGCTGAAAAACAAGCCCCACGTGAAAAGACCAATGAATGCCTTTATGGTGTGGGCACAGGCGGCTCGCAGAAAATTAGCGGACCAATACCCCCATCTCCACAATGCCGAGCTCAGCAAGACTTTGGGGAAGCTATGGCGGTAGGTTATTTAACTCGCATGCCAACTCTAGCACCTTTCAAACTGGTCATATTGCCCTCGGTGGCAAGTCTTCCTATGTGTCGCTTTAATCATATGTGGTTCAGGACTTAGAATCTATTATGACTGTAATTGTTTCTTTAATCGTAATGAGTTATCCTTCCTATCAATCTGCTTATCGACATGACTTTCCCACTGTACAAGAGGCTCGTTTTATATTCACGAATTTCAATAAATACAAAGCAACGGTTTTAGGTGAAATAATTCACTGCTTTCTCGTAAGGATAATAGCCTACATGGGTTTAGCCGAAAGATAATTGCATTATTCCTGGAATATGTGCCACAGGTACATTTCCTTGGATGCTCTTATTTTTCCGAAAGTTATATGCGAACAAAACAAATTGACGCTAATTCTGTGAGGATAACTGACACGTTTTGTAGCCTAATGTTTATTATTATTATTATTATTATAGATTGCTGTCGGAGAGCGAAAAAAGACCATTTGTGGAGGAAGCCGAGAGGCTGAGGGTCCAACACAAGAAAGATCACCCGGATTACAAATATCAACCCAGGAGGCGGAAAAGCGTAAAGCCTGGTCAGAGTGATTCCGACTCTGGTGCAGAGCTCAGCCATCAAATGTACAAGGCTGAGCCTGGAATCGGCGGTTTGGCAATCATGGGAGACGGGCATCACCCCCACCACCACCCGGAACACGCAGGTGAGAGCATTTCACGGCGCAGGCGCGTCTGACACTCCTGCGAATGTACAGGACTGAGATGTAGGCGAGCCCAATTTAGACTACGAATGTTCACGGATTTAACTTTCAAATCAAATAAAGATAGCCTATGATAAAACAACAAGATAATAGGCTAAACGTGCTATAAAAAGTCTTCGAAATTTACATGAACCTGCGATAAAAATATAGCAGCCTATCATTATTTCTTACCAGTGCCAGTAGAAAGCACTTGCTAGACACATGTTTCATGTAGGCTATTTTGTTGCTGCTAATGTTATTTTTAATTTGAAACCACGTTAATACCTTCTAAATCTCCATCCCTGTCTGACAGGCCAGCCTCACGGCCCGCCAACTCCGCCCACCACACCAAAAACAGACCTGCACCACGGTGGAAAGCAAGAACTTAAACACGAAGGCAGGCGGTTGCTGGACAGCGGCCGGCAGAACATCGACTTCAGCAACGTTGACATCTCGGAGCTCAGCACCGACGTCATCAGCAACATGGAAGCCTTTGACGTTCACGAGTTCGACCAGTACTTGCCAGTCAATGGTCACGCTGCCGCCGCCGTCGCCTTATCCTCTGACCACAATCATGGGCAGAACCCAACGGCGGGCGGCGCGTACAGCTCCTCGTACGGTCACCCCGGCGCAAACGGAGGAGTTTGGAGTCGCAAGAGCGCGGCGTCCTCTTCCTCCTCCCCCGCGGGCAGCGAAGCGGGGCCACAGAGGCCGCACATCAAAACGGAGCAGCTGAGTCCCAGCCACTACAGCGAGCACTCCCACGGCTCTCCCTCGCATTCTGACTACGCTTCCTACAGCGCTCAGACCTGCGTCACCTCTGCCGCCTCAGCCACGGCGGCTGCCTCCTTCTCCAGCTCGCAGTGTGACTATACAGACCTCCAGAGCTCCAATTACTATAGCCCCTACTCCGGGTATCCGTCTAGTATTTACCAGTATCCTTACTTCCATTCCTCCCGCCGGCCATACAGTAGTCCCATACTCAACAGCCTGTCAATTCCGCCATCTCACAGTCCTACTAGCTGGGAGCAACCGGTATATACCACACTATCCAGACCCTGAGCACCTGTGCTGCAATACAGACTTTCCATTCATCGCTAACGAAGTGTTACGGACATTTTCTGCACTAACGAAGGAATAGCCTAGACTTAGATTGGGAGGGCGCTGTGCCATACGATAAGAAAAAAAAAATCTATACGCATGCCTATATACATAAATAAAAGTGCCTGCTGAATTTAGCCTTTGTAAAGGTAGATCGTTTTGTGAAGATGTGCCATTGTTTTTAGGCTGTTCTCACTTTACTGGACGTCTTGGAAGAAATCGATAGACCTACGATTGTTACAGCTGCACAGCAAAATCGTGGTGTACATTTAACACCCTAGGGTGTTTATATGTGAACTTGGTCTCATATAAACACCGCTATGGTGTTAAATTGACACCAGCAGTGTTAGATTTACACCGGCATTTTTGCTGTGTGGAATCTTCTGCAGGGGCCATCTTAACGAAAGCAACGTTGGCCTACGAGCACGACCGCTTGTCCGGACCAGCGCTTCTGCGTTTACTTTTTACGGAGCTTTTACGTTTATGCTTTTATGTGTGAAAAGTGAACGCGGTTGAGGTCAATCGGGGTGCGCAATAGTGCCCAGATAGTGAAACCAGTGGTAAACACCCACCCACACATCCTCCTGCACTGGGACCAATTCAATTATTTCTTAGTCATTCTCATGCAGTTTTGATTAATTACAGTGCTAAACAGCACTTACAGCATACAGCCTAGGCACGACGTTTAATTTTAAGTTCCACCAAAACATGTTTTGGTTGTATTTTTTGGATGTTTATGGTGTTGTTTGATTTACAAACTATTCCATAGCTTAGCCTATGTATTTAAGTTTATTGTATTGTCGTTCTTGTTCTTTTAATTAATTGAATAATCGTATCACATTTTTTGAAGAGAATTATACGAAATCTACTGTGGATTTGGTATGCCATAACCACTTTTTATCAAACTCCCCACCAGAGATCAACACAAGTCTCTCTTTCAGATTCTTAAATATGCTGAAAACTCAGAGACCAGCGAAATGTCCTGAGATGCAACAGCTGTCAAATGCACCGCTCATCCAATTGCGATTAGTCACGATGCCAGGGTTGAAGGAAATGGGTAACATAATGCGCGCGCGCGCACTTGAGTGATGGGCCAGCTGAAGCCAGTGCTTAAGTGAACCGGAACATGCACAGGGTGTCACAATTATGTCTGTACATCCCTCCGTTTACGTGTACAGCAGACCCAAGCAGCAGCACAGGTGCTTGTGTGATCTTAGGTTTCAAGTCCCCCTGTGTAAGTTAGCATAACTTTCGCAGATGCCAGTCGAGGCACAAAAAAGCGACCTTGTAATGTATATAAGGCGAATATTATGGACATTGAAATCGCTTAAATTTGGCCCAGCTTTTTAAACATTTTTTACAAGTTTGTATGCGTCTGCGTGTCTATACTGTATACATTTATATTAGATATATTGTATGCCGGGCATATGATAACTTTATATACATTTAACACTAACTCGTGCCTTCAAATGCTTATTTTTCTAAACTTTCTTTTCTTGCTGAATTTCTTGTTTAATAAAAAATGTGAGTTTCATGATACATGCAGCCAATCTCCTCCAATACACTTTAAAAACGAACGAAAAAAAGAAAACGTTCATATTGGAAATGTTCAAACTGGTGCTGTTTAACCATTTAAATAATTAGCCTATATTTCAAACGACCGTTTGAACACTTTAAAATTGTACCTGTTAAGTTTCGGAATATAACGCCTGATAAAATGTATAATTGAAAATGGTGTTTCTTTTTACTTGTTTTACCTTTTAACATTGTATTTTAAACGAATCGTTTGCAGAAAGGTGTTGTTTTCACTAGATAATTATCACACAGTTCATATTTTCTGCGGGCCGTTTTCAAGGAAGAAAAAATAAAATTTGTATTGATGTCGAGTGCTCTTTCACTTCTTTACATAGGCTAAAGAGCATACATGCATACATACATGCACACAAGTAACTACAATATGCACATTTCACCTTGAAAAGTATATTGGGACGCATGCCTGTATAGTATGCAAAATACGCAGCATATTGCCACATATACATTTGAACCAATTGGATGAATAAAACAGTAGCCTACTGAAGCAGATCAGCTGAGCTGCAGAACCTTGTTGGTAAAAGAAAACTAGTTAAGGAAGGCTCGCGCTGCATCTCACTCGCACATCACGTGTTCCACTCAGAGGCACTTTCGCACTGGCGCAAATCCCATGCTACGCAACATGGGCCCAGTGTGTACCTACCTTACATTGCGTGTATTTAGCAGACGATATTGCCCAGAGCGAGTGGCAATGAGAGAGAACATAGGTGCACCCAACTGAGTTCTGCGAGAAGCAGTGTTACACCTGGCTAGCAACATTTCCACACCAGCTTGTGTAAGTACAATATCAGTGTATGCTAAATTATGCCAACCTCGAGCCATAAATCAAATCGCACAGTGGGCCTACACACGGACGTGTGGCAGTAGTTCGTAGGCTAATGCAATAAAGCTCGAATTTGGTCCGAGTGCTTAATTGGCTGATGAACGAACTATTGTATATTTGTAGTAGGTTGTATGCTGCAAAATCCGCTAATTCAAGGGAAAGCAGAACGTACGAGTTGTAAAGGTGTCTTAAATAAGAATTCAGCCTCTTTCCACGATTGTCAGTGCACCGTGAAGTGGACATTTCATTCCGTCTGTCACATATATCATTCCTTTATAGCTACTGTTCAAATTTGTCCCTCGGGTTTTGTTTGCTTCACTCTACGTGGCTCGCTTTCTTTTTGTGTCTGTTGGCCTATAATACAGTATGTCTCTTCCCATCAGAGTCTCTCCCTCTTTTTGCTTTTTATCGCTCCATTTTCTTCTGTCTGTTGTCTCTCCTTGCCCATTCTCTTTCTCTTTTAAACTCTTTAAAATAGAGGTTGCTGCAGCGTCTGTTTTCAACTCTTGTTTTCAACTCGCCCACGGTTGAAACAAGTCCCTGCGTCTTGAGAAAATCCAGTCGACATTATTCTCTAAATCAGTGCTGAAGCCTAGCCTAGCCCGTCCCCGATTTGAATAAGAGACAATGGGATTGTCTTTGTCTTACTTTGACATGATTAGCACCAATGCGGTTGAAATCGTATCTGAAAAACATTGATAGGGCTTTCTATGGGAGGCATTCATTGTGTTGAGATATCGGGTTCTCAAGAGGGACAAGAACTGAACCACAGCAATGCTGAGTCACCAGACAGTTCTGGGGCCCTAGGGCCTATCACAATGCAACGACCGGGGGCACAACAAACACGAAGTGTGGACACAGATTGTCGCTACGCATTACACTACACGTCTCAGTCTAGAATAGGCACAAATCAAATGACATTTAAGGAAGTCACTGCAAAAAGCCTGGGCAGATTAATGACAAGTTACATATACAATTTTATATATAGTCTGAAACATGAACACACTATTTATGGTAATTTTACAATTATTTTATACAGCCATTATTATTATTATTAGTATTATTATTATTAATAATTTTATTAGCATTTGGAAGAGATGCTAAACCAAGGTTCTGGTAGGTGAGTATGTGCATGTATGTCTCTATGTGTATGAATGTGTGTCACTTTTGTATGTGGATATAAATACAATTATTAAAATGTGTGTGTTTGCATGTATGTATGTGTTTGTGTGTGTGAGTATTAGGGGTTGCTGGTGAAGTGTCCAGTCCTGTGGAATGAATGGTGTGGAATGTTAAAGCAAGGCTAGGTTATGCATGCCAAGCAGGACTTGCTGGCCTGAGGAGGAGGAGGAGGAGGAGGAGGAGGAGGGGGGTGGGGGCATCCAGTGCCAGTACGCAGAGCTGCTGAATTTTAATGATTCATTATTTAGTGGACGGGGTCCCTTTGTCTCCTTTTATCCGGGGTCCAAGAAAAGAATTAATTGGACAGAAAATGGAAGGGCAAGAGAACTGACAAGTCATTAAGAGGGACGTGAATGGCCGATTAGATGCACATGGGGGGAGGAATTCTCTCTCTTTCCTTCTCCCCCCCGTTTCATATCGAGTTCCACAAACAACAACAGCACCGCGATCAACAACGCAAAAAACAACAATGACAAGAGCAACTACAGTCAGAGCAACAGCAGCGACCAATGAACAGAATCTAAGCGAAGTAAAAAAAAAAATATATATATAAATAAATAAATAAAAAAGAAGATGAGGTGAAAACAGATGGGATGTGGGCGGTACAGAACCATGCTGATTCTCTTCTTTAAATGTGCTTCCTGCCATCATTGTCCCGCAAGCTGTTTTAGTCGGAACCTCTTGAGAATGGACAGAACTGGAGAAATTTTTAAAAAAATGTGAAAAGACTGTTCAGAGTGCTGCTACTCTGAACATTGCTCGCCCTCCCTCCTCCATTTTACACTAGTGTTGGGGGGTTGGTGTTAGGCTTTGGTGTTTGCATTTACATTTCAGGCATTTCGCAGACGCTCTTTTCCAGATTACAATTGTACATACAAGTCCATATTTAAGGCTGGATATTTACTGAAGCAATTGGGGTTAAGTGCTTGGCTCGAGGTGCACAACTGCGGCAGCCTAACCAGGAACGGAATCCACAACATCTCATTACAAGCCTGGTTACCTAACCTAACGGGTGAAGCTTCGCTGCTGGGCTTTAGCGGTTAGCGGTTTTGCTGTGGGTCCATAGTTTGGGCTTCGGTGCGGCCTCACTCTGGTTCTGTGTTTTTCCATCTCCAGCCCTGCTTTTGTTGTGCAGAATCGCACCTCGTTCGCAGCACAGTCTGCAGTGCCAGTTTATAAACCAGCCTTTTAAGTGCAACTGCACAGTGACTAATTACACAACCACAAACATGTATGTACATACATACATATGTATGTGTGCATGTATGCACACATGCATGTGCGAATCTGTGTATGCATGTGTTAGCTGAAGTGTGCATTGTTAGAGTGTATTCAAATATTTAATCTTATTTATAATTTGCAGCAAAACGCTGTGAGCCATAAGACCTTAATGTTTTCAAGAATCAAACATTTCTTTCATTCTTGCATTTCTTTAATTTGTAAACATTGAAAAGCAGGATCATAGATACAGTGTTGTTGGGAATCATGGGCAACTGTTACCTCCATTATGTAGACCGGTCACATGACCACAAATAGACAAACAGCCAATGAAACACATTCAATCAATTATTTAGGTGTCTATTAGTACACAGGCATATTAATTCTGGCATAAATGTGATTACCCGCATTCACGTAAACAAGTTTTCCATCTAAGCACAAATGTCATTAAACTACCTAGCATGCAAACTCTGTCTAAAACATAGCTATGCAACAGTCTTTTTTCAAAAAATTTAAACCATGCCAATTTATGTGATAGACTTTTCCAACAAGATAAATAACTGCATGGGTTGCTGCAGCAATCACTGTCTGAATGTGTTTTCCCTTCAAATTTTCCAAACAAGAAAAATGGCTGAGGACGTTTACCAGCAGGTCCCAGACATTACGTGGGGGATAACTTTTCTCACTGCGCCAAAAGTTAGGAAAAAAAAATCAGTCAATGCAAACTGCCAGTGAAATTTAATCCTTGGTTGGAATGTGTCGGACTAGGGACAGCCTTTGGGTATCCAAAAAGTGATAAGAGGGGGTGAAAGTAAACCGTGCTATTGGTGAATCTTCTGGAATACGAATGGGGAAGTTCTCATCGCGGGCAGCTGTCCCGCGATGTGGGATTCCGTTGGCCAGTTAACCGTTGGTCCTGGAGGGAGGGGGTGGCGGGGTGAGGTGCACGCTGGGAAGGCGAAAGACCAGGCTGAGAGAGAGAGAGAGGGAGAGAAAGAGAGAGAGAGAGAGAGAGAAGAGGCCGAGCTGCGTAAGGAAGTTGGACGACGAACAGGACGGCTGGGCGTGGGCGCTAACGCTAGCTGTAGCTCTATACCGCATATCCCCATTGTTGAGAAACTGGAACAACAATCTGTGTAATAGTTTCACCCTTTTTAATGAGCCTCTGGCTTTCTGTACTGGGGAGGGTAGGGGCAGCCGGGAAAGGGAAAGGGAACGGGAACGGGGGGGGGGGGGGGATTTGGCGATTGATGTGCTGGGAACTCGGGCTGATTTGCAATGGAAATGAGCTATGAATAAACGGTTGGTTCTACCGGCCGTTCAGCCCAGCGCGGGCTCTGGTTACAGTCATATCTCCGATTTCCTGATAAGGGGGGGGGGCTTCCAGTGCTTTGTTTGTCTTTTCCTTGTTTTTATTGACCAGCTTGCCACCGCCGTCTGCTTCACGCCGCAGTCGCTGTTAGGGCGTGGGGCGGGGGCTCTCCCTCAGTTTACCCTGACGGACCAACCGTGGAGGCAGGCGGGTACCTATATTTACATTTTTGGAACATCACTTTCCCCAATTGTTTTGCATTAAGAGTGGGCCGCTGTGACAGTTAGGTAGATTCCAACTGGAGTGTTTATGATCCAGTACAGGGATTGATTGACAGCTGGACTGTTAACACACCCCCCCCCACCTGAACACACCTCCAGTGTTTTGCTTCCTCACTCCTTTAGCGAACGCCATGACCAGCCCACTGTAACTATTCGGCTCCACTCTAATTTAATATTTAATAACTTCCTGAAGAGGACTTGTTGCAGGGTAAAAAGCCTGTATGTAGGCGCTGGTGTCTCCCGTGCCACGCGGTTCCAACCGGGCCAAGGCAAACAGCTGTCCAGACAGAACCAACATTGACTTACCCCCGTCCCACAGGGCCCGGGATGAAGAGGCGGAATTCATCGCACCCACCCCAAAACCACCCCCCCCCGCCCCCCGCCCTCCACCCTCCCCCTCAAGCCATCCCCACCGCGCCGCTAAATTGGGACGTGTTCCTCCAAGGCCGCCTCTGTTTGGTTGGTCGTACGTCCCACCTCGACGTGCCACTTCCCACTCGTCTGCCAGAAGCAATGTAAACTAGAGTGGCTGTTTATTGTGCGAAAACGTCTCTCAAATAAAAAAATTTTCCGCAAAGCTCCAAGTATTTGACCTTATTTTTAAATGTAATTGACGTGGGCTACGGAGCATAAAGCATTCTGCTCTTTGGATCAGAGCCCCTCACAGTGTCTCACGGAGTCTTACAGTGCAGTTAAGTTTGACGTGTGGGCCCTGTGTAATTGCACCGTTTCAGAATGAATGAGTGTTGGTTTTCCTCAAAAGTACTGTATGTGTTGTCGTAGTTTAGAGTCTGTACATTTTGAAAAATGCTTTCATTTGAGAGGGTCAGTGGTCTGTTCTTCTCCTCTTGGCTCTTGTGGTTAGAGCTCCATGTGAATATTCATTTGTGCCACTTAAGTAACTATGGTGACTCTCCCTCTTTTGTCTCTCTTGTGGCGCTTTAGTTTTGTAGATGAATGCACACAGATTGTTACTTTGGGGAATGTGACAATGAATTAATGGTTTATTAATATTACCACCAGCATCATTTACATCCTCAGCCATTATGTTTTTCACTGTAAGAGTATCTGCTAAATGAACGTGATGTAATGTCATTTTCATTCTCTCTCCAACGGTCTGGAAGTCTGTACGACTGGTGAAAGTATTATAGTGTTATAGAAAGTCTCTGAAAGTCACTTCTGAAGAAACAACACTGAATATTCACTGAACATGAATATCTTTACTTTACTAGAAGCGACCTGAATATTCTATCCCTGCTCAGCCCTTTGGAAGAAACTGAAGATTCTGGAGCACGCCTTGGTTTCAGGAGAAACTGAACATCCTAGAACATTCCTTTGTTTCAGGTGAAGCTCATCTCTGCGCTTCGGAAGAAGATGGACATTCCAGAACATTCCTTTGTTTCAGATGAAGCTCATCTCTGCGCTTCGGAAGAAGATTGACATTCTCAAACATCTGCTATTCAGAAGAAATGCGACATTCTAGAACAGGAACTGCTGTGCCTGCTGGTTTTTGATATGCTCCTGGATTTAAGATTTAAGTACTTAATTTAAGTTGTCAATCGCCTAAAGAGTCTTCGCACTCCTATTTCCAAGGCCTAAATTGGCTGCTGACTGAAAGGAAATCACAAAAGCCAGCAGAGACTGCGTCCCTCCACGACTGGAGCCTGAAACCCCTATTCTACAACGTCCCTTTGCTTCAGAAGAAGCTCATAGAAATTGTCGGAACAATTTGAACCTCGTACAATATCTCTGCACTTCAGTAGAAACTGAACAGTGCACATGGTCAGTTGGCACACGTCCAGGCAGCAGGACTTGCACAGTTGTGCTCTCTGGAGAGAGGCCAACCCTGGCTCAAAACGTGTCTTGTTGAGAAACGGTAATCTGAAGTAAACAGGCCACATAGCCAATGTTCCCAAACCGCGTTCAGTTAACTTGCAATTTTGTTGATGTGATTCATTCCCAGATTCTCGTGCGATTGCTATTTATTAGAGCTTCAGTTATTCGCTCACAATATGTTTGTCAGTTAACTCACATATTTCGTATTAGTCAAATTTGGTGAAATCTTATACAAGGTTATAGGGGTGGAATTACTTGTATTTAGTTCATTACGCCGTTAATGGGTGGAATCGCCCCCCGATTGGTTTTAGTCCGTAACTGTCTTTGTGCTGGGACCGAAGAGCTGAAAGACATCCTTTGTGGCAGCGACTTGAGGCTGTCATTAGATTAAGAGGGCTACTTTTTTTTGGGGGGTGGGGGGGGGGGGTATTTAGCTGAGGTCTCAGAGCTGATGCGATTAGCGGAGCTAAGCGTTCCGGGAGACGCGGGGTGGCCGCTGCGCCCCTTCCGTGGGACGAGTGCACCGGGCGGTCTGAACGCTCGCTCGTCCCCTCGCCCACGCCGCGCTTCTGTTTCCTCAGAATGCCGTCGGCATGCGGGTCCGTGCGCTCTCCCGGAATGTCGAGAGTGGGAGGAACATTTGCTGAGACTTTTTTTTTTTTTTTTTTTTTGTCAGGCTCTCTCTCTCTCTCTCTCCTTCTCCCTAGTGCTTTTGGCAACAAGAACATGGAAAAAAACACAGAGAGAGAAAGAGAGAAAGGCAAAAAATCTCTTAAACTCAGAGACTTGTGTGGCAGCAGAGTTGTCATGGCTGGGGTTCTTAAGGAGTCTCTGGCGTTGTGCAATGAGAGCTCTATTCCAGCTCCACCTCATTCACACACAGGGCTGAGGGACACGAGGTAACTTTTTTTTTTTTTTAAAAGCACCCATCATCACAAATCATTAACAAATTGACAAATTCTCCCAAAACCAAAAACTCAAAACTTCTCCAATATCCCCCAGAAAACATGGTAGATCAGAAACTATTATGTAAGTCTCACTCTTTTTGCTCACAAATGCTCTGTATTTTCTCTCTCAACTGGTGTGTGTGTGCGTGCGTGCGTGTGTGTGTGTGTGTGCGTGCGCTACCTGGTCGGTCTGACAATTTGTCTGGGTAAAAAAAAACAAGTTGGCGATTTGCACATGATAAACACCATATGTGCCTTACCCACGGTTTACGCACCTCGTGGTGTAGGAGTAAAAATAAGATACGCGCTCCGCCGTGTCTGGAGCTTTTCCAATCTCCCCCCAGTCCCAGCTTTGATACGCATTGTGTCCACAATGTCAGCACAATCTATTGTCAGTGAATTACACAAAGGGGGGGGGGGTCCTGTTGGAAGATGGCGTACGGACGGATGGACGAGTTTGGGAGGAGGAAAGTCCCTCGGTCAGGTGAGCCCTGAACCGCACGCCCTCCTAATCGCTTGTCCATCATTAGTGTTGAGAGGGCGAAGGAGGGCGTTGGCCTTAGCGGGTTTTGCCCCATGTCTGCAAAGCTTAGGGGCCAGCAAACCGGCAGTGCGGCGTCAGTTGACCGGCGTCGGCCCCCGGACAGAGAGAGTGCGTCTAACGTCAATCTCAGCGGACCCCCAAGCCCACGAGTAGGTGTGAAGGTCGCGTGCGTGTACAGACATTATCCTTGAGCATGACCTTGACCTCCGTTTCACCTTGCTGTCCTTCTCATGAGATACTGCTGTTTGTTTGGGTGGCAGAACTGAAGAACCAAAGACTCTGGCCCACAGCCCCTCCCCCCCCCCCCCCCCCCAACCCCCCAGGATTAAAAAGATGCCAATGGACTGCTGACCTCCATGGGACTGTATGAGAGGAGAAGAGAGGAGAAGAGATGAGAGGATAAGAGGAGAGGAGGAGAGGAGGAAACATTTAGCTTTCCGTGGCATGCTGGAGGCGATTATGGCAGAAATAACAGCGGCCGCCAAAACCCCGCGCGGTAACCGAGGTCACTCGCGGCACGGCGCCCTGGCGCCGCGCTCCGTCGCAACGTCTCCCTTTCCGCTGTCGCAGACGGCCGACGGCGACAGGCGCGCGAAAGCCAACGCTCAAATTAAAAACTCCCCCGAACTTCGCCGGGGATCCCTCTGCAAGTCGCCGAGCGGGAACGAAGAATTCCCCCCCGGGCACAGCTGGAAAGAGAAAATTGAGTGTTTACGTACAATATTCCTGATTTAGAATGGCCTCTCCCCCGGTCTCAGAGTTCAGAAGGGCGCTGTGTTTCACTGATCCGAGGGTTTGACAGTTTAAAGACCGAAAGCGCGACCAAGATAGCATGGCAGCATTCAGATTAAGGAACTGTGTTTGCACTGCGGAGGTTGCAGGTTCAAATCCTGCACAGCTCAAGCTGTCGTACTATTAAATATTTCGTAATTTATAATTAAAGGGAATTGTTCCAGTAAATGTTCAACTTTACGGATCGATCCTACGCAGGGCTGCTGGGTAAAATTCCCTGGCCTGGGACAAAATTATATTATTGTATTATTCCCGGGTCCAGGACAATAATATTTACCACAAGTTCACAGATAATTGCCCCCCCCCCCCCCCCCCCTCCAGGGCCCAGGACAAAGTACCCGCTTGTTCCCCCCTGACGGTGGCCCAGATCCGGTGTAGAAATGCTAATGGTGTCACGTCCTAGGCCCAACACTGTATTACACCGATCTTTATCGTGGGGCATTGTTGCCATGCCGATGACAGTGTCACTGTGCCAGGGTAAACTCTGCATGGGAATGCGGGGGGGTGAGGGTGTGCAGTTCTGGAAGGGCGGGGTTTGGGTGCAGATGGAAGAATCATCACCTCCCCATCCTTGAAGACCAGAAGAAGGGGTGCCATTACTGTCTGCCACGTCTCCAAGCCACTGATTTATGGCTCACACACTGTTCGGAGCCTGCTGGTGTGTGTGCGTGTGTGTGTGTGTGTGAGAGCGAGAGAGGGGGGGGGGGGGGGTATGGGCATGTGTTTGAGTGCATGAGTGTGATTGTGTGTGACTGTGAGTGATTGTGTGTGTGTGTGTGTGTCTGTACATGTGAGAAAGAGAGAGGGAGAGAGTTGTGTGGGAGAGTGTGTGTGTGTGTGTGTGTGCGCGTCTGTGCATGTGAGAGAGAGAGAGTGAGTGTGTGTGTGTCTGTACATGTGAGAAAGAGAGAGGGAGAGAGTTGTGTGGGATAATCTGTGTGTGTGCATGCATCTGTGCACGTGTGTGAGAGAGAGAGAGAGAGAGAGAGAGAGAGAGAGAGAGAGAGAGAGTGTGTGTGTGGGAGAGTGTGTGTGTGTGTGTGTCCTGACCTCAGTATCCCAGTGTGCACTGCTGGGCGGGGAAGCTTGCGGCGTTTGTGGTCTCTTTCTCTGTGGTCTCTCTTACTCTCTCTCCCTTTGCAAGGGAACAGTTGACCTGCATTTGCTCTTGGTTTCAGACGTCTAAACGTCAGTCCCAGTCCCTGTTAAAGGTGCTGTGTTTCACATCTCTGAGTGCTCCAGCACTCCTTATTGTGGGTTGGTCCCTGCTAAGTAATCCAGGTAAGGATCCTTCTGTATGTACAAAATCGAACATCTTTCAGGAAGGAAACATTTGCCACAGCGTGTTACAGAAAGTTAAAGCATTAAATGAGAATTGATTCGACTGATTAAAAGTCCATTAGTTAATACGGAATACTCTACATGAATGTATGACATAATGGCTTAATGTGATGTTATAACTCGTACCTCATTAGACATTATCATGTATTTATTATTTTAAATAATTAAGGTTGGAATGAAAGCCAGCGTACACGGAGATTCTGCGTGGCCACTCGGGAACTCCTGCGATAGAGCAATAAAACATTATGGTAAATTATGTTTTAGTGTTTTTGTAAAGCTACTAATCAAGACATAAATACTGAATGCTAACCGTAAAAACTGAAAGCCACCAGCAATTAACATTGCTCAGAAAGTAAAAAAAGATACATATGTGACCCACGTGAGCCAATGAGAACCAAGTGGACGGGATGTGGAACATGCAATGGATGGAATTTTGTTTTGCCCGCACAGACAGAAAAAATGATGTCATGGTCCATGATGTCACTGATGTCAAATCCATCTGTTGATTGACAAGTACACAGTTTCAGCGTGTGTGAGCGTGTGTTTGTCTGTATGCCGTGTGTGTGTTTATGTATGTGTTTATCTGTGTGTTTTTGTGCATGGTGCGTGTATGTGTGAGTGTGTTTGTATGTCAGTATGTGTGTTTTTGTGCTTGTGTGTGTGTGTGTGTGTTTATGTATGTGTTTATTTCTATGTTTTGTGCATGGTGCATGTATGTGTGAGTGTGTGTTTATCTGGGTGTGTTTTATATATGTGTGTGAGTGTTTATGTATGTGTTTATTTGGATGTTTTGTGCATGGTGTATGTGTGAGTGTGTGTTTTATGTGAGTGTGTGTGTGTGTGTTTCCTGTTGTGTAATGGTTAGCGATTCATTAAAAGTGCTAATGAGCTTGAACTGTGGTTCCAGGACTGGGGGGCTACGTGACAGGCCGTCCCTGGTGCGGGGGAGAGACACTGGGAGAGGGAGGGAGGGAGGGAGAGAGAAAGAGGAGACACATCTAGGATAGTGATTGAACAGAGGAGGGACTGATTGTTTTAAAGAACTAATGAGATGGAGAGAGAGAGTGAGAGAAAGAGGATAATGAAACAAACAAACAAGGAGCAATGAAGGGATGAACAGGGATAGAGAAGGAAAAAGAGGGAGGGGGACAAAAAAGGCAGAAAATGAGAAGAGAGGTAAAGGTGGAGCGAGGGAATAGGAGAGAGAGAGAGAAGTGGAGAGAGTTGGAAAAGGTGGAGAACATTCTCTAGTTCTGGTAGTATTTGCACACGCACATATAGATATGCACACATGCACTCATACACATGTGCACATGCACATGCAAACATGGTTGCATGCATGCATCGTAAATGCAGACACACACACAAACACACACACACACACACACACACACACACACGCACGCGCGCGCGCACACACACACACACACACACACACACATACACAGCAGCCTGCATTTCTACACATTATGAAAAACAAACATTTTGTCTGTCTTAGTGCCTCAGATAATACAGCCTTGGTCTGAAAGCTAAATTGTCATTTTACCAACGTAGAAAGCCCTGCTTCGCCAGCAGAGTGCATTGAGATCCTAGTGGTAGAACAGTGCCCCTAGTGGTTTGTGCAGCGCATTGCTGTGCCATACCAAACACATCTCAGGTTGGGCAGACATTGATCCAAACCCGATGATACGGATGTGTGTCCACACCACAGAACCCCCAAAGGGGTGGAATCCCCAAAATGCCAGGATGAATTATGACAGACGCACCAAGTGGGGTTCGGATCCAATTTAAGAAAGGGGGAGGAGTAATTATATTCCCTCGCTCCCTCGTTTATCCTCCCTTCCACCAAGGGTATAAAATGTAAGCTTCCAGCAAGAAGGGAATCCCACAATGCAATGCTCCACATGGACAAAGTGGGCGGTCACTACAGAACTATGTGGCGGTCACATTTAAACTCTATGGTGTTGCACTTCCGAAATGTTGCGAGGGCGGTTTGGTTCAGTTTTTGTTTGTTTCTCGTCAACCCTCCCCTACCGAGCACCTTTTATGTTTACTTGCTGCACGTAGAAAATTGCGTCACAAGATGGCTCCCTGGAGGGAAGTGAGCAAGGGAAGGGAGTGTGTTAAATTGGATTCGAATGCAGCTCGGGACTTGAACGAATGCTGACGTTTTGCGACAGAGAAAGGTTCCTTAACTGGCTTGTGTGAGCGGAAGACCAGCAGTGCGCTACATCTCAGTTGTGTTCATAAAGACTCGGTACCCCATAGCGATAGAGTTAACCCCCGCCCACTGTGACTGGCTAAACTCTGCCCCCGTTTCCCCGCCCCCTCCTGCGCTGCTCCGAGCCGAGGTGACGGTTTTTTCGCGCGGGGTGAGCGGCCTAGCTGCGCAGATGAGCCCATGTCTTGTTTCACAGGCTCTGCAGAAGTAAGAGCTCAGTTTGGCGGGTAAGCTGCAGCCTGCGGGCATCCAACTGCGCAGAGCTGCGCATTCCTGTCTGTGCCTGTGACCGACGGTGATGTAATGCTGGGTGCACACACACACACACACACACACACACACACACACACACACACACACACACACACACACACACACACACACACACACACACACACACATGAGATGAGATGAGATGGGAGGGGGGATTATGTGCTTCAGTGTGTAAAGCGATCTGGTCTGGGGTGGGTGGCTTTTTAATAAAACAGTCCTTTCACCGCTCTCCGATATCCCTGAGAAGGACCCGCACAGGGAGGAGTGTGTGTGCACGTGTGAGTGTGTGTGTTTATTGTGCTGTGTGGGGGTGTGGAAGTTACGGTTTCCATATAAATATTTTCTTTCTTTAAAAAAAAAAATGACACGACTCTACCCAGAGTTGCTATGACACCCGATGTCAAGCTTCAGTAGGGGAGGAGGGAAGAGGAAGACCAAGACGAAGGGTCCGATGGCCGACTTGCCGCGGGTGCTACTGTCCCTGCTGTCAGCCGCTGAGGGGCGGGCGCCATGGAAACGGCAGGCAGCCCGTAGTTCCACAGCCCTGACAGACAGACAGACTCATCTGGCTCGCTGGTGACGCAGCTGGACAGAGAGGCGCAACGCTGCGGACTGTTGTGTCTACGCTGCAGCGAGACTGTGTTTGCTCTGCAGAATAAGGACAAATCAAACCTAATCCAGAAGCGTGACCTTGACGAGTCGGTTATGAGTCGTGGGAGAGGGAGCGGGGGGGCGAGAGGGGATCGGCTCATACCTGCTGCTGCACCTGGTTGGCGGCCGACTGAAAGGGTCAGGGAGGGGGTGCCGTAATTGACCCCTCTCTCTCTCTCGCTCTCTCCCCACCCCGTGTATGAAAATACAAAAATATCCATAAACCCCAATATTAATCCCACCGTGGAGGAGAGAGACAGAGAGGAAGAGGAAGACAGAAAGGGAAAGGAGGAGGAAGAAAGGAAGACGGAGAAAGAGAGAGAGAGAAAGAAAGAGTCTGAACCACATGGATCTTTCAGCTGCTGGTGCGATGTTTGGTCTCGCCCTGTCAGCGCTCCTTGAACCCGTTCCAGAAAAGCTTTTAATCCCTCGTAATTCGGGGCTTGTCTCGCATCCTGGACCCTGCACCCCCTCGCTCCCGCCCCCTTCCTTACTCCAGACCCGAGGGGTTTATCGCAACTCCGACTGCCAATCCCAAGAAAAACTAAAAACAGGGTGTCCCACAGGGTGTCCCACAGAGTTTATTTCCAGGTAAAATGGAACAGGCACAAATCAGTTGGATGAGTGCTGGATGAGTTTAAGATGACACCCCACACCTGCAACCCCCCCCCCCCCCCCCGACAACACCTATTTGTATAAGAAATGGGGGGAGGGTTCGTAGATTTTGTAATAGAGACATGACTTGTATTTGGTCTGTGTCCCAGCTCTTGAATGCGACACAAAGACCATGACTGTTCTCCCCGCTGCAGCGTAGCTGCTATGCTGAGCCATAAACACATCAACGTGACGGACAGATTTCCAACGGATCCAATGTTATACCCGGGCTCAGGCGGGGAGAGCTGTCAGTATTCAGTCAAAACATTGGACAGCTCAGTCTTTATGGCCTAGAGGGCATCAATTTTAATGTACTGGATGTGGGTGCTGATTCATCTCCACCTGTACCTCTACCTATACCCTGTACCTTTACCTGTACGTATATCTATACTTTTACCTGTAGCTTTACCTCTACCTACATTGCCCTCCACTATTATTGGCACCCCTGGTAAAGATGAGTAAAAAGGGTTATAAAAGATTCACCGTTTGGTGAATTAGCTTAATCTCACACTGAAACAATGAGAAAAATCCAACCTTTCATTGAAGTAAATTTATTATGAGAAAAAAAAATCCCTCATCAAGAAATAATTCTTTTTAACAAAACCATGTGTGCCACAATTATTGCACCCCTGCATTTATATATAGAATAAAGTAATCATTTTTAATATTTCCTTTGCATGCCATGACTTCCTGATGTCTGTGACCCAACAAGACTCTTGATATCTAATTTTCAGGTTACAAGCGATACTATAACGTCTCTGCATTTGAATGGATCTCTATGGGAATTGGGGGGTGGGACTAGATTTAGCTGTAAATTATGCTGTTACAGTATAGAATACATGGTTGGTAAAATGGCTCTAAGTCATCAAGGGTCTGAGGTATCAAATGAGCCTCAAACCATCACTCTGCTGCCAAATATGCAGTAGATATGGATGGATCACTTTAAGGGTTTCTCCTGACAAATTTTCCTCTTGAACTCTATGGAAAAATAAGTCAGGAGAAGAAACCCTTCAAGTTATCCATCCATATTTACTGTATTTCTGGCAGCAGAGTGATGGTTTAAGGCTTGTTTGATACGGCAGACCCTTGCTGCCATTTAGCCAACCATGTGTTCCATACTGTTCCAGTGTAATTTACAACTAAATCTAGTCCCGCCCCCCAATAATGAGCCAATGAACTGGAATCAGGCTCCAACGGCTTTGGACGTGTTATCTCAAGTTCTGCAGGTGCGATGGTGTGTCATGCTCTCCTGCTTCTACGTCCTCAGGTTCAGGTACCCTCCCACGCCCCGCCCCGCCCCGCCCCGCCCACCCCCTCTGGCCCCACCCACCACCCCGCCGTCATGACGGCAGGAACGCTTCACCGATATGGGAGGGGCGTTTCCCTTTTTTCCACACTCTGTTAAACCTTAATGTCAGCCGAACAAAATGAATTGAGTAGTCTCAGCTTTAAAAAAATTAATAGAGTAAAAAAAGGAGTTTAAACCAAAGAGTACTTGAATATAATGGCTTCATGCAATGGGCTCGCTTAAAGCATTTTAGCGACCTGACCAACTGGGACTTTACAGTGCTGAATAAAATGGATGAAATATGCCGGTTGGGGGGACATTTACAGTGTGAGCACTGTGAAGCCCGTGTTTCACCCTGAGGTGTTTAATTCACATCAGCTGCATGTACTGCCAAGTCTATATTTACACCGTGGGCATAATGTTGTCTTTAAAATTACACTAGGAGTCTCTCCAAGTGTTTAACTCAGGCAGGGTATAAACATCACTGGACACAGAATGTGCTTAGTTGTCGTTGCAGCTGAGGTTTTAATGGCTTCATTGAATCAAATGCTGGATTGGGTCAGTTTGAGCTGCTTAATTCTCGCTGCTTGTAAAGTGACAAAGTAGAACAGGCAAGAAAACAACAACAAGCCAGAGGCCTCAGACATAGCAATGGAAGGACGTGGATTTTTACATGCAGTTCTACTAAACACAAGGGCAGAGGTCAAAGGTATCACTTCCTGCAGAGCTCAGCTGGCTCTCTGGTGTGCGTGGGGGGGGGGGGGGGGGGGGGTGTTGACCGGCAGAGCCGATACCTGCGTCTGCTCCTCTGCAATCTACGCCCCTTGCCACCCTCCAAAATTTGGAACTTGTCAGCACTCATTTTTTAATGGGGCAAACGCCTCAGTGCCTCTCTTTCACTTTCCTGGCCTCTGCCTGCAGCTGTTCGGCCAGCCAAGGCTCCCTTCCATAACAACAGCTGTACCCCCGCCCCCCACCCACCAAACACACACACCAAAAAAGCAAAGACCAGCAGCGTTTCTAATCATGACTTTACAAACTATCCAACAAGTGGGTCCGACGCACAAACATCCACCCCCCACACACAACAGACACACACACACACTTGCACACACGCATGCAGACACACACACACACACACACACACACACACACACACTGCAGCTGCCCGCCTGTTTCTGCTCTCTGACTGGGGGAGACAGAAACATACGGAATCTCTATCTCTCCCCTGAAACTGGGGAATTTTGTCTGTCAGGCTGGGCAGCCCATACAAGGACAGATGCCTCACAGGTGGAGGACTGTGTGTGTGTGTGTGTGTGTGTGTGTGTGTGTGTGTGTGCAGTGGGGTCTCCCTGCCCCCTCCCCCCACCTGCTGCCTGGTGGAACAGTGGACTGGACGGCAGAGCGGTACAGTGGATGATGGGGCAATAGAGCATATTGTGGGGCAGTAGAATGGATAGTGGATGGATGGTGGGGCAGTAGAAGAGAATGGTGAGGCAGTAGAGTGGACGGCGGGGCAGTAGAGTGAATGGTGGGGCAGTAGAGTGAATATTGGGTGGATAGTGGGGAAGGTCAAATAGAGGGGAGACATACCCTGTGTCCTGCCTGCTGCCAGACCTGCTCAGATACCAGTCAAAGACTAAACTCACTGCTCCAGTTACCTGCAGATGTTTTGGCACCGAGAAACCACCATGCTTATGCTACGCTGTTTTTAAAAACGCTTTTCCCCTTTTTCTCCCCAGTTTGGAATACCCAACAATACCTTTATCAGCGCTTTTCTCTGCAACCTCCAACATTGACCCTCTGAGGCAGGCAGTGCCAACAGCCACGTCTTATCACACAGCACACTGTATAAGTTACTCTGGATAATAGTATCTGCTAACTACCTAAAATGTGGATGCAGTGCAATTTCCCTACATAGTTGGCTGATGTTGCTATTCTTTAATCTTTGGCGCCATCTAGTGCCGCGAAAATTGCACTACAAGTTAAGCCTCGTCATGATTCATGAACAACCTAGCCTTCTATTTTTATGGGTAATGGTAAAGTTACGTGATTAATATTACATTTATCGTCGTTTTTAAAGGAGAGTCCGCCCTAATGCATTTTTTCACTTAATTCAGACAGGGGAAAAGCAGAGAGGGTTGCAGACCCTGTGCTGTGGGATCACAGCACAGAAGGTTCCAGGGTGGGAGACCTGGGCTGCGTTTGGTTCCGAAATGTATCCTTTCTTCCTGTAGTTCCCTTCCCTTACTTCAAGGGGGGAAATCCCCAAAATGGCAGGATGAAATATGGCAGCCACACCAAGTGTGATTCGGATCCAATTTAAGAAAGGGGAGGGAGAAATTATATTCCCTCACTCCTTCATTTATCCTCCCTTCCACCAAGGGTATACAATGCAAGCTTCCAGCAAGAAGGGAATCCCACAATGCAATGCTCCACGTGGAAAAAGTGGGCGGTCACCACAGAACTATGTGGCGGTCACACTCTATGGTTTTGCACTTCCGAAATGTCGCAAGGGCGGTTCAGTTCCGTTTTTGTTTGTTACTCGACAACCCTCCCTCGCAGAGCACCTTTTAAGTTCGCTTGCTGCACATAGCATATTGCGTCACAAGATAGCTCCCTCGGGGAAGACAGCAAGGGAAGGGAGCGTGTTAAATTGGATTCGAACGCAGCCCAAACCTCTTGTCCACATGGGCGGAGTCGTACTGCGCCACATAGTCTCCCCCCACATTTTATCCTTTGATTCCGTTTGAAAGATGTTCAATAAAACAACCGCTGCACACAAAAGGAATGAGTCACGTTGTTCATATGATTGGCACATAAAACACAATCCTCACACAGAGACATTTCACAAGGCCGTAGGGGGTATTTCTTGTATGCTACAAAACTCTGCGCATCTATATTACTGTCTCTCCCAATGCCGGATCATAATAAGAAGCAGGACAGTAACATTTTAGTTGCTGAAACACCTTTACAGTAAAGACAGAGAAACCAGAAGCTTCCCAGCACCCAAACATTCAGGTGCTACTTCCCCAAAAATTATTCACCTTTCAGTCCCCTAACAAAACCATGTAGTTTACATTACAGCACCTTATTTTTAAATATGAGGGCTTGCAGGGAGGAGACAAGTTCAGCCAAATCCACTTTTCGCTGGTAATTTTTTTTTCCATCCTAGTTTGTGGAAGAAAACGCATGCAATCAATAGAAAGAAATTTCTATCCTCGTCTTCATAGTACATGAACACACGCCATTATTCCAATAATTCCCTATTGATTTAAATAAAGAAAACAAATATTGCCTTCACATCATTTAGAACTGTCATGTCTCCCAACCATAATCATAAAGCATCAGATTGGCAACATGATTTTCCATTTGATGCATCCTACCCATGCATGCAGTATGACCAAGTAGCATTTTAATTCCGCCTGATCCCGTCGAAACCGTCCTCGTAATCCAGTCTAGTGAGGTAATTCTACTGTAAACCCTTTCCTGGTGAGACTCAGGGGTGCTTAGAACAGGACAGATCATGCTCCTAATGAGCGAAACCCAGTGCACCCTGGGATATCCTTAATCCACAGAGAAGTCATCATTCCCTCTATCCCGGATGAGATCACTGACAGCCAAAGTTCCCCCTGAAAACCCACAGCCTGTGTCTCACCTGTCGTGACTTTCTGTCCACAGACACCTAATTAATCAATGGACACAGGCTGTCCATTCTTTTGTCAGTTTTACCATATATGGAAACGATGTGAC
>CM056387.1:36839427-36854427 GCA_029718625.1 Synaphobranchus kaupii
GGACGCGGATATTATGTTGCGCAGCGAAAATATATTTAACTTAAATGGTTTTCACGGGTAGAGATCGCGGTGAAAACAATCTAATCCCTGTTATATTAAATATCGTAAACCCGAATAAAATAGTCTCGTTTTACCTCAAGCACAGGGACCGCGGGTTTGTTAGAATGTTATCCGTGGTAACATACTGATATAATATTATCTGTATGTATATATATATGTTCTAAAACAGTTGTATTATTATTGGTATTATATATTTTCAACGTGTGTTAACCTATTATGGTTCAATGGATGGTTAGCTAAGGAGTAGGCTAATGATGATGATAGTAATGAGCCTCATTTGTAAGTCAATTTTCAGGCCCCGGTGCTTTACCATGGTTTACCATTTGCACTTGTATAATTTGAACAGTTTGGTGTTTAAACCCAAGATAGACTTCCTTAATTAAAGTTATTGAAATAATCCCGTTACTTTACACTTAATTTAGTTATCAGTGAATTGATTAATGGTGGATACATCAACAAGTGTCTATATTAATCTTCTAAAAACACATTTATGGCAGCCTTATTATATCCATTAATGACTCTGATATCGTCCGTAATATCTAGCGACCATTTACATACGTCATTTATTTCCTATTGATAAAGTGTGCTTTGACAACACATGAACCAAGTTCCACATAACGAGGTATTGTATGTATGTTTGTTGTTCTTTATACTTTATGGTTAAAGCAAACATTGCTGTCAACGGGAACGCCTGTGCATTCACGGGCCTCTTTGGATAGTGTGCACTGATGGAAGAGGTGAAAGATGAGTAGTTTCACACCACCGAAGTGGCAGATTTGGTGAAGAATACTTGCACTTTCACAAAAGACTCAGCGTGTTTGACGTCGGTTCCCAGAGGCTGCCGGATCACTTCGGTAAACTTCATATGAAAAGCCTGGAAAATTGAAATCCTGTGCCCCTTTTCTGCCAATAGACAAACAGAAGAAAGAAAATAAAAAAGTACTTCATGAAGAAGATTGGAGGGGGGGGGGGGGGGGGGGGGGGGGGGGAATCAGTGAGATGAAAGCTGCAAACTCGAGACACAGCGCAGAGCTGACTTCCAAGACGGGAAAGGCTGTTTTTGTGCTTGGTATTGTTCGGCAGCCTAGGAAACCATAAGACGCTGGTTGGTACTTTTCTCTGTTTTGTAAATATTAACAGCTCTGTGAGACTTTTTCTTCTTCTTGAGTACCCCCCCCCCCCCCCCCCCCCCCCCCCCACACACACACACACACACACACACACACACGCACTCACACACACGCACACTGACAAAAACTCTCTCTCTCTCACACACACACACACACACACACACACACAAAGCAGTAAGTCAAAACTCAAAAAAGAAAGAAAATTGTGCACATTAAAACAAATTTTATAAGCAGTATTGTACTTGTCACTTGTGTGCCAGATTATTTTAGAAATCAGTCAAGATGTTTATGCTGTGCATTGTGGATTTATGGAAGAAAATTAGCATAAATTATGAGCAAATCCGCGAGCGTGTGTGGTCTCTCTTATTGCTAACTCGCCAAGCAGAAAGACGGCCCTTGGTGATCTTAGAAAAAAAGATTGAATGCCCATTGCTCAAAATAGGCTACCATTTGGTTTTCACATTCATATAATTGACTTATGGGTATTTTATACAGTTTTCACAACACCACCCTAAAGACGGTATTTGCATTTCTGAAGCACTTTTCAATTTGCTTTACATAAACACAAAAGACTATGTTTCCTTATGAAGTTTCATCTTAAGTCATGCTTTCCTTAGCTTTTGTGCCGATATACGCGAGGTTTCCTTTCACACAGTAGCTGGTGCATCGCCTATATTCCACGATAAAAATACAGAAATGTCTGTAACCATCTATGCGCAGCGGTAACATCTGAGTCTTACTAGAGTAATTTTCATCGTCATCTTACATTGTGAATCTTTAATTTATTTTTATTGTCTTACATTTTATCGTGATTTCAGTACTGTAATATAGCTTCTAATATATTATCGTAAAACAGTTGCCAGCTGTGAGTTTGTTGACATACGTGTCAATTTCAGTTGTCTAGTCGAAATGGGATGAACCTTGAAGCTCTGCTCTTTAACACATAGCACCCCGAGAGATACACAGAGAACAGAAACAGAATATACCGCGTATTCATTTAAAAATAAATTAACTTGAAACATTAATTATTGTCCGCTGTTGTAAAAAAGAAAAAAAAAACGTGAACGGAAAAATGACACTGAAATTTCAACAATAATCCTGTCAACAAATTTGAAGTGGTTTTACAAGTGTTTCGGTTCATATGAAATACGTGGCCATGCATTTAAAACGAGGCGCTTCAGCCCTGGTCTGAAGACATTTTAATAATAATGGACGGATTAAAATTCTAAAATGCGTCTTGTTTAAGTTAAAAATGAAAAGTCTGTAATAATAATTTTCACGTGAATTCCTCTGGCTATTGTCAAATAGCAAAAGGAAAAAAGGACTTGGTGAAATAAATGTTGTGCAGAGAGCATGCAAGTGCGGAAAGTTGAGAAATATGTACATATAGCTATTTCGACAGGGCAGTCATCCATTTTGTGTGAGAGTTCGATTTAAATATTTCCGAATTAACAAAATGACACTACACACCAATTTGCATGAATATGCATCCATTAATATAGGAGTATTATCGTAGTTCATTTTAATATTCACACGTACAAAGGTGTAACGTAAGCAGCCATTATAAATAATAACACGTTGGCTCATTGAACTGCACATTAGAGCATAAACATAATAATACTATCACTTGTAACATTAAGACAATATGCCATCTTACACTAGACGTTTAGTGTATGCTTGCGGTACAACTCCATAATTGCAAATATTGATATTCGATGTGCGCGCTTCTTGACTAGATATAAATAGAATAAAATAAAAATAAACCTGACTTTCACAAAGCAGTGACATGACAGCAAACGACAGAAGCTGCGGTCACACAATACAGAGCAAACAGAAAACCAGTGCCAACCAATTTCCATGTCAAACATCCCTTTGCTTAGTAGCTCCATTTGTAAGTGTGAATTGCAGGGCTAAGCACCCTGCGAAGTCCACAGAAAGGTTAGCGCATACCTTCGCACACTGTTACCGGGTGCCATCGCACTTCAATTCCGGTTGTTGAGCCTTTTCACCCCTTTGCTCTGTCTTCACATGGAAATGATTTCTATTGGCCCAAGGTGTCCATGTAAATAGGTGTAAATGAAACCAGATTATGCCTCTCTCTCTGCCCCCTCCTCCCAAGGCGATTGTCATGTGATTGCAAAGAAGTGGCACATTAATGAAGCGCCTCTACAGGGGGGCTTTTCTGCTCATGTCACCACGTAAAACTATCAGATGGTTAGAGGAAGGACATGGAGGCAGCTACTTAGCTCATCTTATCAAGAAAGGGAGAGGAGATCTGCTCCATTCAGCTTGTGGGAAAAAAGAAGCTTACTGCCGCTTGCTTAAGTAAAGATCACAGCTCATCTAAGAAAAAGCAGACTGTTTTCTTAGGACGCCTTACAAGACCTACAGCCTTGGAGCGGTGGACGCATTTCCCTGTAAACAGTGAATCGACTGCTTACACTGAGAACTTTCAGCAACTTTAAACTTGGGCAAACCGATTTTTCGATATTTTAAAATACAAATTATATTTATATGTACCACGCGTATTGTACGAGGGCCCAGATATTAACACCGAAGACGCAGAATACTAATTTTTAAAGAGTTTTTGGAAGCTTTCAGAGCAGACTCTTGGAAGGACGACCGCTGCCTTGAAACCAGAGCTTTTCCCCTCTAGATTCTAAGAAGAAACAAAAACAACCATTCTTCAGAGATGCCTCGACCGGGGAGAAACACGTACAGCGACCAGAAGCCACCTTATTCCTACATCTCCCTCACTGCCATGGCTATCCAGAGCTGTCCGGAAAAGATGCTTCCTCTTAGCGAGATATACAAGTTTATCATGGACAGATTTCCGTATTACAGAGAGAACACTCAGCGATGGCAAAACTCTCTGCGGCACAACCTCTCTTTCAACGACTGCTTTATCAAAATCCCACGGCGACCGGACCAGCCGGGAAAGGGGAAGTTTCTGGGCGCTTCACCCCAGCTGTGGGGACATGTTTTGAGAATGGCAGTTTCTTGCGGCGCCGCAAAACGCTTCAAGGTGATGATGACATCAGATCACTTGGCGCCCAGTAAGCCCTCGGACGCTGCCCATTACCTCCAACAACAAGCTAAACTCAGGCTCAGCGCCCTGGCAGCCTCCGGTACGCACATTCCCCAGATGCCCAGCTACAACTTGGGAGTGTCGCAGCCGTCAACTTTCAAGCACCCCTTTGCCATCGAAAACATCATTGCCAGAGAGTACAAGATGCCAGGCGGACTTGCGTTTTCCACCATGCAGTCAATGTCTGCAGGCTACCCTCTGCACAACCAACTAACCACGGCATGGCCCCATATGTATAGCACCAGCGTAATAGACACGGCAGCGCCCATTTCCATGGCGAGCAGTGATTATGGCGCTTACGGTGTGCCTATAAAGTCTCTTTGCCATGGTGGACAGACGTTGCCGGCCATTCCGGTGCCAATAAAGCCCACCCCGGCCTCGGTGCCAGGTCTTGCGGGGCTGCCAACACACATCCCGGCTTTCCTGTCGAACTCTCCTCAGTCTCTGAGCCCTACTTCTCCTCAGACAGCTACCAGCCAAAGCAGCCCGGCCACCCCGAGCGAGACGTTGACGAGCCCCTCCGCGCTGCAGTCTGTGGCTGTACACTGACATGGGCAAGTTTTCGGGACCTGAAAATTAGGCCTCCAGGTTTTTATCAAGTCCAAAGTTTTATTTTTATCCTCGCCCGTGAAAACTAACACCGAACAAGTAACGTCTACAATCGTCAAGGCAAGAGATTTGTGGTTTGCAGTAATGTTTATTTATCTATACGTATTTTAAACTATGTGTTGCTTTGGATGTTGTCTTATCACATGGGTTGAGTACAGTTATAGCCTAGTGACAATGTTTTTTCAAGGCACAAGTTATTTAATGGTTTTTACTGTTCTGCAGGTATATTAAATTGTGTGGTCATTTTGAAGGAGTGGTTGCTTACACGTTGAATTACTGCGCGCAGTTTCTTCTGTCTCCTAAATTTGGCGTGAACAAGTATACATTTACTGTACTATTGCCTGTATTGTTTGAGGAAGTTTTACAGGCAACTGAAGAAAATCATTTCAATTGCGAATCGAATCATAGTTCTAAGGGAATGTATTTCCGTCTGCCATTATTGTTGAGAATAATTTCAAATTAATAATTTAAATATGAATGAATTTGTTTATTCATTAGGCTAATGACCTACTCCCTTGTTGTTCACTGTTGACATGAATCTAACACACAGCATTCGTGTTATTTAAAATATGAACTGCAAAACACAAATGTTTTATTGAGCATTCGCTAAGGTTGATCATTTAAATGAATATTTGTGCAAAATTATATGTTAACATACTTTTAAAGCCCTTGGAATGCTCGTTGCATTTGGTATACCAAATACCTAGTTATTAGATATATTTGTTATTGATTATAAAATAAGGAACAATCACACATATAACATTTTTTTAAACATTCAAACTTGAAATATAGTGATTTAACGGGTACGAAGGGTGCTCGGTACATTGGAAATAACGATGTAAATTATTGCAAATAAGTGAAATTAAAAATGTGTAAAATGCACTTTTTAGTTAGATGTTTAGATTATTTGTAGTTTGCAGAAGAAATGTTGTTCTGTGAACCACTTAATTTAAAAGCTGTGGTGACCATGTGTAATAAATGCTGTAAATTTGTACGTTTTCTGTATAGATAAAGCATGCTATTTCCAAACTTTGTGTTGTTCTTGCTGCAAGCATGCGTGCTTTTAAAAAGTGTGCGAAGTGTCTGCATTAAATTATAAACTTGGTCATCAAATATTTTCTCATTAAAAGTTACCTAAACTTCAAAATATGTTTTGTGTATTCTGTAAGAATAATTTTCACAAAACTGATCTGTTAGCATTTAAACAAATGGATTTGATTTAAACACAAACACGCACACACACACACACACACACACACACACACACACACACACACACACACACACACACACACACACACACACACACACACAATCAAATATATAGGTGCCAAATCAAATAGTTGCCATGTATACTTGGTAGCTTAAGCAGCATATTATTAAATACTATATTATTATTACTATTATTATTATTATTGGTCCTGTTGCTGCTCATTGTTGCAATGGATGTTTAGTGCTGTAATTGTGGCTTTTGCCTGTTGCTGTCTGAAAAAGATTATATTACATTACCATTTTCTGAAGAAGTAATGCTGTTTTATTTGATAAGAAATGAATCTCTTGTTTTACATTGTACCTTATAATGCACATTTAGAAGGCTTAATGCAACAAGATGTTTAACTTAATTTACTGTAGTGATTTATGGCGTCAGAAAAAACTCCTGCGGTGTGAAGGAATTGAGACGAATCGAATAGGAGAAGCTTTGGATTTAATTTGACAGTGAAACGCCAGTCTAAACGAGGTTCAGTTAATTATTGATTTATTTTCGTCTTGTTTGGGTAACTGTTAATCCAGGTGCATTAGCTACTCTTGCATTATCTTTCATTAAAAAACAACACGGCAAGCTAAAACTGTTGTTTCAATCGGTAGTGTTTTAACGTACATAGAAATAAAATATATTTATATGACAGTGAAGTGCACGGGCCTAGTCCTTGGCACCGGAAAGGACTAAAGTTAACACTTCTTAGGCGAGGGGATTCAAACTTCCAGACGGTGTTATGGAACCGGATCCTTCACAAACGCTCAGACAGAGGAATGGAAATAAGTGAATCAAGCGGTTAATTAAAATGCATGGAGTTACTACACTATAGTCACAGCGTAGACAACTAAACTCATTCATCAAGCGTTACACACAACGATCAGGCCAGCAGACTCCACTGAAAAACGAAGCTCTTGTTGATGTAGGATTTTCTATTTTATATATTTAGTAGGCTATAACTTCTCATATTAGCCTAAATGAAAGGCGCTGGTGATTTACAAATCAGTCAGAACAAATATTAAGCCTATATGGGCAACGATTAAATTACTTTAGTCAGAAAAAAGCGCGAATAAAGAGGCTATACTGGAATTGTAATGTAGAATATGTTTCCAGGCACTGTATTACTAATGCGTTTAATAAGTTCTCGATGCTTGCTTTCTGGTGTGAATTGCATCCAACCTCCACGTCTTTCACAGACATCACAGACAAAGTTCGTTTTTTGTAGGCCACAATATTTTATTTTGTGCGCTCTGGGGGGAGTGGGGGGCGGCTGTCGGTTGACAGAATGAAACCTATTTGTTTCTTTTAAACTAACAACAAATTATCTAATTAATATGTTTCGATTACAGCATGAAGAAGAGGAGGTTTTAGACCGCCTGCCGAGGGTTTGACAATAGCAGGACCCCGCTATTGGAATTCAATCGCGACACATCTGTTTCTTTATTTTCCGCTATTTGCATGTAAACTGGTCTCGAGATCACTTCAAACACGGGCCACGTTATGAAATATGCTCTTTGGTCAAAATGCACCTCGAACCTGAAGTTTTGTCTGCTTCTCACCACAGAAAGCAAAAGCCCATCGTGGAGTATTAAACAAATATATTAGAATTCCGTCACTTTATGCAATTGACTAGTTCAAATAAAGGGTCCCGGCCACTTCATTCACACTCATTCACTTGAATGGAAAATGCAAAGAATAGCAATCTTAGACAGGGCCACCGATGTAGATTTAGCCTTTTTTCCATGAGACAAAAAAGACTGATTTTCACAAACACATTGCTGACTGGGGGACTAGGAAACCAGTTCTGAGACCCCTTTGGAATTTAAATTCACCCCCCCCCCCCCCCACCGCCCCTCGAGTCTGTTTGCACAACAGTGAAAGTTTTTTTTTTTAAAGTTTTTTTTTACATTGTGTCTGTTGAATAAATGTTTACTGCTGTTGATGGTGTTTTTCTTAAAGGAAACAAGCTTTTTACTTCTTTGCCAAGTGTTTTGTTTTGGTTTTAGACAATCAAACCCCAATGACAAAACTATAACAGACCGTTTATCCCAATGTATTTCACCGAGGCCTATACATTTTATTGTAAATATATATTTTGGTTCTTTAACGACTGCTATATATACCCCCCCCCCCCCCCCCCCCCCCCTCTTATGCCAATTATTATTTTACTGATAAGGTAATATGCTTGTACCTGATGCCCCTATTCGCTCCGCCAAGATAACCCGTTTCCGTTAATTATAGCACCTCCATGGGGAAAAATTATACACCAGAATTAATGCACACCCAGGGAAAAGTCCATATGCAAACTGTACAGCATGAAACGAAGCCTAACTTCATCCGAGTAGTTTGCATGAAAATCTGCCTTTAATTGTTATTATGATTGTTATTAATGTTGTCGGTGTTTATTATTTAAACCTTATACACCAAAATGCTAACTAGATTTTACCTTTTGGAAAATCAAAAATTGTACAGAATTGTCATGCTTCATCTCCGAATCTTGCCAAAGAGCATAGGCTCGAGACGCCCCTTAAATCTTCAACTGGGAATACTTCGTTTTTTTTAATTCACTGGTATGTTTATTGATTGTAACTAACGCATGCTTCTTGTTATTTTGAAATCCGGTGTTCTTGAATTATGTGTACTGCTGACCAGTGACAAGTTATTTGAAACGTTTTTTATTCGTTTAATTCTCACATAATTTTGTTATTCTTTTCATCGTGCTCTTCGACTTGTTCTGCCCTAAACGTTTCTTACAGTAGTTAAAAAACTTGCAGTGGACTAACACAATGTGACTCATTGAATAATTCTGCTCACAACATTTGGGTTTAAACTTTCGTTATACAATCAGTTCATCAGTATAACGTCAGTTTGTGGTGAGGGTTTATCACAGTGAAGGATCTTACATCTTTATTTCAAACCAGGACTTGCCCGGTCTTGTTTCACGTGTCAATTAGTGCAGGAACCAGATTATCGACATAGAAATATGGGTGAAATGCATGATGTCAAACGAAGTGTTGCAATAAAACCTGTTTAGAGAAGCAATAGGGCGGACCAACATAGTCCTTTATTTTTTGACGATGGTAATTAAATACCACTATTTAATCAGCACAACATCTGCATGATTAATGTGAAAAGTTTAATTCGGGTGTATTTTGGAAGCAGATCCCTGGTAATATATCATATCACACTTGACATGTTTTTATTTGCAATGCTTTTATTTCTCATGTTCAATCAAAATGATATAATATTGATAACGTGCTGTGGAGAACATGGAACTGGTCTCCTCAGAACTTTATCAATATAATAATTTTGCGACTGCGACTCTTGTGTTAACCTGGTTGGTCACTTATCTACAAATTGCAATTGTTTCTCTGAGGCAGTAACTGATGATAAAATGTTTACCTGTACACTAATATGGCATAAGGTACAGCCATTACTGAATGCCATAGTGTTGTTGGCAGTGGACGCTACTCCTGTTAGCTGTATTAGCTCATGCACCTCAGCTCATGAAGTGGACAGGGTGAAGCATGTTTTAACAATCCCATCTATCCAAGATCAAAGACTGCACTCTTTGTGTCAGCATCATTAACACTTTAGACTCAGGCGTGAATGTAATCAGCGTTCGGCAAGCTACTTGGAAAATCAGGCAAGCTAAACTACCAAGTGCTCTGCAAAAAACGTAGTTCAGCTGCATCAAAACTATCCCTCGGAGACACATAGATAGCTAAGCCGTAGATTATATGGCAAACAGTAGCTTGCTATATTGAAGCTACTTCATGACAAATGTTATAGGATGCGACAAAATATGTTAGAGGATGCACTGCAAAAACCAAATCTTGACAAGCATTTTAATCTTATACTTAGACTTTAGAATCTTATTTCTGTTACTGTTTTGCGAAATAAGATAAACTATCTGCCAGTGGGGTGAGAGTTTTACTCATTTCAATATTTGCCAGTGGGGTAAGATAATTTCACCTGTCAAGCAAAAAGTAACTTAAAACAAGATAAAATTTTACACTTTTGAGAAAAAAAAACTAAAACTCTTGTTATGACAGACATTTTTTGCAGTGTGAGATAGTCATTTTGAAGAAATCAACAACAATAGCAACAAAAACTGGTATTCAAACATAATCGGTAAGCAACAAACTGAAATAGTTTATTATAACATCTGCTCTAATCATAACATTAAAATGTGTAGGCCTGCAATATCTGCCTATATGTGAGTAGGCCTATAAGAACTGTGTGTGTGTGTGTGTGTGTGTGTGTGTGTGTGTGTGTGTGTGTGTGTGTGTGTGTGTGTGTGTGTGTGTGTGTGTGTGTGTGTGTGTGTGTGTGTGTGTGTGTGTGTGTGTGTGTGTGTGTGTGTGTGTGTGTGTAAACCTGTACGCGTGCATGGGGTTTAGCTACAAGGAGTGCTTATTCATACAGCAGAGGATAAGTCTTTCAAAATGAACACTGGAAAGAGACTTTTCTGTTAGGCATGACACAAAGCAGATATCATATTCATAATAAATGCCTACCATGGGTTCTTGTGCCTTATCGCTTGAAGTTCTGCACATTTCCCAGTTCCAACCAACCAGTGAACGCACACTTGCACACTTCATTTTATTTAAGTAGTGTTTTTTCTTTGTCCTTGAGTTTGGGCAATGCTTTGGGAAATGTAGCGATATAGCTTTTGGATGCTAATACGATATTTGATCGATAAAACATCTTAGCTATATTGAAAAAGCTATAGCGACATTACCACCACACAACTGGGAAATGCAGTTAGGCTTGTACCTTTGTTGCTTGTAGTGAAGTTACTGCCCAACACAGATTGTAATCAACATTTTTTCCTTCTCAAACACTTCTGCAGTTAGCAGAAGCAATTTGACAAACTTGTGAAAACCAAATTAACTCATTTTAGCATTTATTTATAAGTCAATTTTAAGGACAAATTGTTGATTGAATCCAGGCAAAGACTTCTTAAACATGGCTGCCATGACTGAACCTGGGATGGGTTCTACAAAAGCACACCTTCCTTCCTGGTTGCAATACCGAGCAGTTATTTTTTTCCTATCACAGGAAGAACATTTTTGTAGGTATTTATTTTTTACTTTGTTAATGAGACTATAGAGGTGCCATGGTACACTCTGGATTGACTACATCCAAAAGACAGCATTGAGTGTAGCTTATGTGCAGTTGCCTCTCATCCAGACTCTAAAACTTCCTTTTTAGTGCCATTGACAAAGAAAGTTTACATGGACTTTTGATCTCCCACCTGTGTCCCACCAAATAAGTGTCAGAGCCTCCTGTTCCATGGCTTTATGTTGTGTGACTGCTGAAACAAAGGCCTACTCAACAGCTCTGATTCTTTAACAGCCCTGCTAATTTGTAAAAGGATTGCACCGGCTTCAGCGTTCCTCCTCCTGTCATTGCTTCTGGGTGTCTCTGTCCAGGTTCCCATGATTGGTTGACGTTCCATATATGCACTTGTCAAGGTGTGTGTGTGTGTGTGTCTGTATTGTTTGCAATACACAACTGGTTTTAATCAGTTATGCCTCAGATGGCGGTAGTCTTGAAATAAAATATGAAAATAGAGTGTTCTTCCCCTACGTTTTCATCCATTCAATTTAAAAAGTAAATAACATTTGAGTACAAATACACAATGACCATACAATCAATGCTGAATGATACTGACAAGCAGGCGTCAACAAAGGTGGGTTACCTAAAAGCCCGCTGGTGATATTTTAACTACCTGGTGGATCCTGTTTCTGTGACGTCCTGGTTCGGCACGCCTGTAGGCTGTGAATATAAAAGCAGAAGTGATACAGAGAAGGTTCAGAGAAGCACAGGCCTGCGTTCAAATTACATGCCCTGCGACAGTCCACTAAACTTGCGCTTGTAAACGCACCAGGCCTTGTGCAAGGCACACCGCTTTCTACACCACTGACTTTCCAAATGCGCGTCGTCCAGATTAAGACGAGAATGGTGAAGTGAAACGATGGTGGACGTTAAGAGCGCACGTCCCTCGCCTTGCAGATGAACCGAACTAACTACCGTTCGGCGCGCTTAGCTAACTACCGTTTGCCGCGCATGCAGCTAACTACCGTTCGGCGCGCACGCAGCTAACTACCGTGCGCCGCGCGTTTTTCGCTCAGCTGTCAGCAGAGAAGTGTTCGCAGTTCTTGGTTTTCTGTTATATGAGGCTTTTGAGCTGCACAGTAGACATTTGAAAAGGTGATGGTGTGGAATTCAGTGCGCCTTCAGAGTCGAACATCTCTCAGTCATTAAATTCTGAGCCACAGATCTGCTGAAGCAAACTAACTGCACGGATCTATCTTTATTTAGGATTTCCATTTGTTTGTGCTAATGCTTACAGGCAATAGCATCTGTCAGCAGATCTGTAACTTTCACAGACCTTGGCGTTGGGCCAGGAGATTTTTAGGAAGACGTTTTAGGAGCGTGAAGCTACATCCCTTTGCTTACGGTTGTTGTTCCTTTAAAGCAATCTTTTCCTGGCAGTATGTAATAGGGTATCAGTGATGTGAGCTGTGTTGTGTAATCAAACATATTAAACTGGTGTCCTTGTTGCTTCGGCTACGCGATCCGTTCAGACAGAGATGAAGGTTAACCGAGGCAGGCGATGAAATATAGGCCGCCCTGCGCAAAACCACAATGTTGCAGTTTAATTAAAAGAATTCATTAGAGTGGTAGCCCATCCAAGGTAATTAGTATGCATAATTTATGTTTTGCTTAATGTAGAAGGGCAGAGGCCTGAATTAGAAACTCAGCTTAACCTTAAGTGGGGAGGGATGGAATGGATAGGAACCTGTTATTTATATTGTGTCGGGAGGAGAGCTAATGTCAGAGGGGTAGAAACCATTCCCAAAAAACTTTGGTTGAGGTTTTGGCTCACAGTAAACTCGAAAGAAGGCTTTATTTATTTCTTTTCCTGTTTGCGTAATTGCGAGGCCATTAATCTGAATTATATATATGCCTCTTAGGGCAACCCCCTGAACCAGCCGATGGATGAAAGTGACGGACACTCGTTTGCATGGGAAATTTATGTGGCCGTAAATTTCGAGCGCCAGAGACCAGTGTGGGCTGAATGAAAAGTTTGTTTGGATTTGAAAAATAGGAAGCAAACAATCTGCACCAAGGCCCTCAAATCAATTTTAGTTTGAACAGTTTCCCTGTCAAGTGCGTCGCACGCAATAACTCCACAGACAGCAGTCGCATTATTCTTTTGTTTAGTAGCAAGCATTATGGCGGGATTATTTAGGATGATCACACTTTGTGATTTATTGAAAGAATCCAGCATTATTTCAGCTGTTCATTTGTTTAAATGTATTTTTGATGCTGTTGAAAAATGCTTTCCAAATCAATGATGAATATGGATTTGATGGTACATGTCGAAGCCAAACCAGGAGAAAATAAAGGCCAAGAAGCCCAGTAGCTCATGTATCATGGCAAGGCATGTTCCTCGTCTCTATCTTTCTCCAGCCGGTGTGAGGACTGGGAGATATTTGTGCTACATGTATGGAAAATGAGAGATAAGGAAGCCTAGGAATGAATATAATAATCACAGAGTCTCTGGTTTGTTTATAGTGGTGCACTATCGATGGAATGGGGCCAGCAACACGCGCACACACTACGCTCATTTTTCTCTTGCGGGTTACGGCATGCGCGCTGTCAACATCGTGTCTGCGGAGGCGGTGTAATAAGGCGAGGTAAGCAGAGTCTGCATCAAGTTCACACCGCAGATGTGACAAACCGTGATGGACTTTCGTTTTTTGAAGTCCGCGCCTTGCTGGTGGCTATGTTTTCTTCCGAAATTGCCGTCATCAACAAAAAAACAAATATTTTCTTATGCATTGACAGGCTGTGTTCACTGTTCAGTATGGCTGAGTGATTGACTCAGAGGCCCCAATTCAGTTTGACTGCAGTGTCTCTTTTCTTAACTATCTACTGAATGTAAGCAGGCTTATGTTTGTACCCTTCAGGTGTACAGATATTTCACTGATGACAGCAAATATGCTGAAATTACGTTTTTGATTAAATAAATAGCAAAGCGTTGGCTTATCGCATAAACTTGTCAGTCAAGAATAAGGGCAAATGTCATTGCGTTTAACCATAAAAAGCATTTTGCTTTAGGGCCAAAAGCACTGTGTTTAAAGACAAACGGCTTTGCAGTGAAGGATGACAAGAATTGTAATTTAGGAAAAAATGGACCAGGACCAAATCACATGGTGAACATTTTTGTGTTGAAAAGTCTGTGAAAAGACGGTGGAACGCAGTCTTGCGTCTAGGTTAAAAACCAGTTGAAAATTTGGTTAAAAAATTTGGTTTTTTAACCGGCTAGGATGTAGCCAGGCTATATCCGGGTAAAACGTGGGCTAAATTAGGGATAACTTGAGCTAGATGTGACATGTTTATTTCAAAACGTGTGAAAACGCCTCTCAATCTGAGACTTCCACCACTCTCAATCTGAGATTTCCGTCTAGATTCCGGCTTTTGCTCACTGGGCACCATGGTTAAGGTCAAATGATGCTTGTGGAAAGGACAAACAGCAATGCACTTTGATTGAACCTGGGCCTGGGTTTGGTGCAGTAAGTACAGTGGCGGTGAATGGCCAGACAGCAATGCTGCTTTCAAATTGAGTCACTTTCCTCATCTCAGAATGTGCCGCGGCAGCCCATCCGCTCTTGTGCATATAAAGCAAATTAACAGGCTGCTGATTTACGCTCTTCAGTGAACTGTATGAACTGTGTTAAGGTGGGATGCTCGATAATTCATATATTTATATTTCCAGTCTGTCCCGCGGAGGCACGAGCCAAAATGTCACATTCATACATCACCCAATTACATGTTATGTT
>CM056387.1:36866927-36871927 GCA_029718625.1 Synaphobranchus kaupii
GTGTGTGTGTGTGTGTGTTTGTGTGATATTTTTAGTGGAGTGTGTGTGTGTGATAATTTTCAGTGGAGTGTGTGTTTGTGTGTGTGTGTGATAATTTTCAGTGGAGTGTGTGTGTGTGTGTGTGCGTGTGTGATAAATTTTAGTGGAGTGTGTTTGTGTGTGTGTGTGTGTGTGTGTGTGCATGTGTGATAATTTTTAGTGGAGTGTGTGTGTGTGTGATCATTTTTAGTGGAGTGTGTGTTTGTGTGTGTGTGATAATTTTCAATGGGGTGTGTGTGTGTGTGTGTTTGTGTGTTAATTTTCAGCGGAGTGTGTGTGTGTGTGTGTGTGTATGTGTTTGTGTGTTAATTTTCAGCGGAGTGTGTGTGTGTGTTTTTATGTGTTAATTTTCAGCGGTGTGTGTGTGTGTGTGTGTGTGTGTGTGATAATTTTCAGTGGAGTGTGTGTGTGTGTGTGTGTGTGTGTGTGTAATTTTCAGTGGAGTGTGTATTTGTGTGTGTGTGTGTGATCATTTTCAATGGAGTGTGTGTGTGTGTGTGTGTGTGTGTGATAATTTTCAGTGTAGTGTGTGTTTGTGTGATCATTTTTAGTGGAGTGTGTGTTTGTGTGCGTTTGTGTGATAATTTTTAGTGGAGTCTGTGTTTGTGTGTGTGTGATAATTTTCAGTGGAGTGTGTGTGTGTGTGTGTGTGTGTTTGTGTGATATTTTTAGTGGAGTGTGTGTGTGTGATAATTTTCAGTGGAGTGTGTGTTTGTGTGTGTGTGTGATAATTTTCAGTGGAGTGTGTGTGTGTGTGTGCGTGTGTGATAAATTTTAGTGGAGTGTGTTTGTGTGTGTGTGTGTGTTTGTGTGTGTGTGTGCATGTGTGATAATTTTTAGTGGAGTGTGTGTGTGTGATCATTTTTAGTGGAGTGTGTGTTTGTGTGTGTGTGATAATTTTCAATGGGGTGTGTGTGTGTGTGATTATTTTTAGTGGAGTGTGTGTTTGTGTGTGTGTGTGTTTGTGTGTTAATTTTCAGCGGTGTGTGTGTGTGTGTGTTTGTGTGATATTTTTAGTGGAGTGTGTGTGTGTGTGTGTGTGTGTGATAATTTTCAGTGGAGTGTGTGTTTGTGTGTGTGTGTGTGTGTGATAATTTTCAGTGGAGTGTGTGTGTGTGTGTGTGTGTGTGCGTGTGTGATAAATTTTAGTGGAGTGTTTGTGTGTGTGTGTGTGTATTTGTGCATGTGTGATCATTTTTAGTGGAGTGTGTGTTTGTGTGCGTGTGATCATTTTCAGTGGAGTGTGTGTGTGTGTGTGTGTGTGTTTGTGTGATATTTTTAGTGGAGTGTGTGTGTGTGATAATTTTCAGTGGAGTGTGTGTTTGTGTGTGTGTGTGATAATTTTCAGTGGAGTGTGTGTGTGTGTGCGTGTGTGATAAATTTTAGTGGAGTGTGTTTGTGTGTGTGTGTGTGTGTGTGTGTGCATGTGTGATAATTTTTAGTGGAGTGTGTGTGTGTGTGATCATTTTTAGTGGAGTGTGTGTTTGTGTGTGTGTGATAATTTTCAATGGGGTGTGTGTGTGTGTGTGTGTGTGTAATTTTCAGTGGAGTGCGTATTTGTGTGTGTGTGTGTGTGTGTGATCATTTTCAATGGAGTGTGTGTGTGTGTGTGTGTGTGTGTGATAATTTTCAGTGGAGTGTGTGTTTCTGTATGTGTCTGTGTGATAATTTTTAGTGGAGTGTGTGTTTGTGTGTGTGATAATTTTCAGTGGAGTGTTTATTTGTGTGTGTGTGTGTGTGTGATAATTTTCAGTGGAGTGTGTGTGTGTGTGTGTGTGTGTGTGTGTGCGTGTGTGATACATTTTAGTGGATTGTGTGTGTGTGTGTGTGTGTGTGTGTGTGCATGTGTGATCATTTTTACTGGAGTGTGTGTTTGTGTGTGTGCGTGTGTGATCATTTTTACTGGAGTGTGTGTGTGTGTGTGTGATCATTTTTAGTGGAGTGTGTGTTTGTGTGTGTGTGTGTGTGTGTGATAATTTTCAATGGGGTGTGTGTGTGTGTGATCATTTTTAGTGGAGTGTGTGTTTGTGTGTGTGTGATAATTTTCAGTAGAGTGTGTGTGTGTGTGTGTGTGTTTGTGTGTTTATTTTCAGCGGAGTGTGTGTGTGTGTGTGTTTGTGTGTTAATTTTCAGCGGAGTTTGTGTGTGTGTGTGTGTGTGTGTGTTTGTGTGTTAATTTTCAGCGGAGTGTGTGTGTGTTTGTGTGTTAATTTTCAGCGGAGTGTGTGTGTGTGTGTATGTGCGCGTGTTTGTGTGTGTGTGATAATTTTCAGTGGAGTGTGTGTGTGTGTGTGTGTGTTTGTGTGTTAATTTTCAGTGGAGTGTGTGTGTGTGTGTGTGTGTGTGTGTGTAATTTTCAGTGGAGTGTGTATTTGTGTGTGTGTGTCATCATTTTCAATGGAGTGTGTGTGTGTGTGTGTGTGATCATTTTCAGTGGAGTGTGTGTTTGTGTGATCATTTTTAGTGGAGTGTGTGTTTGTGTCAGTTTGTGTGATAATTTTTAGTGGAGTCTGTGTTTGTGTGTGTGTGATAATTTTCAGTGGAGTGTGTGTGTGTGTGTGTGTTTGTGTGATATTTTTAGTGGAGTGTGTGTGTGTGATAATTTTCAGTGGAGTGTGTGTTTGTGTGTGTGTGTGATAATTTTCAGTGGAGTGTGTGTGTGTGTGTGCGTGTGTGATAAATTTTAGTGGAGTGTGTTTGTGTGTGTGTGTGTGTGTGTGCATGTGTGATAATTTTTAGTGGATTGTGTGTGTTCGTGTGTGATAATTTTTAGTGCAGTGTGTGTTTGTGTGTGTGTGTGTGTGTGTGCGTGTGTGATAATTTTTAGTGGAATGTGTGTGTGTGTGTGTGTGTGTGTGTGTGTGTTTGTTTGTGTTTTAATTTTCAGCAGAGTGTGTGTGTGTGTGTGTTTGTGTGATAATTTTCAGTGGAGTGTGTGTGTGTGATCATTTTTAGTGGAGCGTGTGTTTGTGTGTGTGTGTGTGTGTGTGTGTGTGTGATCATTTTCAATGGTGTGTGTGTGTGTGTGTGTGTGATCATTTTTAGTGGAGTGTGTGTTTGTGTGTGTGTGTGATCATTTTCAGTGGAGTGTGTGTGTGAGTGTGTGTGTTTGTGTGTGTGTGTGATCATTTTCAGTGGAGTGTGTGTGTGTGTGATCATTTTCAGTGGAGTGTTTATTTGTGTGTGTGTGTGTGTGTGATAATTTTCAGTGGAGTGTGTGTGTGTGTGTGTGTGTGCGTGTGTGATACATTTTAGTGGATTGTGTGTGTGTGTGTGTGTGTGTGTGTGTGTGCATGTGTGATCATTTTTACTGGAGTGTGTGTTTGTGTGTGTGCGTGTGTGATCATTTTTAGTGGAGTGTGTGTGTGTGTGTGTGATCATTTTTAGTGGAGTGTGTGTTTGTGTGTGTGTGTGTGTGTGTGATAATTTTCAATGGGGTGTGTGTGTGTGTGATCATTTTTAGTGGAGTGTGTGTTTGTGTGTGTGTGATAATTTTCAGTAGAGTGTGTGTGTGTGTGTGTGTGTTTGTGTGTTTATTTTCAGCGGAGTGTGTGTGTGTGTGTGTTTGTGTGTTAATTTTCAGCGGAGTTTGTGTGTGTGTGTGTGTGTTTGTGTGTTAATTTTCAGCGGAGTGTGTGTGTGTTTGTGTGTTAATTTTCAGCGGAGTGTGTGTGTGTGTGTGTGTGTGCGCGTGTTTGTGTGTGTGTGATAATTTTCAGTGGAGTGTGTGTGTGTGTGTGTGTGTTTGTGTGTTAATTTTCAGTGGAGTGTGTGTGTGTGTGTGTGTGTGTAATTTTCAGTGGAGTGTGTATTTGTGTGTGTGTGTCATCATTTTCAATGGAGTGTGTGTGATCATTTTCAGTGGAGTGTGTGTTTGTGTGATCATTTTTAGTGGAGTGTGTGTTTGTGTCAGTTTGTGTGATAATTTTTAGTGGAGTCTGTGTTTGTGTGTGTGTGATAATTTTCAGTGGAGTGTGTGTGTGTGTGTGTGTTTGTGTGATATTTTTAGTGGAGTGTGTGTGTGTGATAATTTTCAGTGGAGTGTGTGTTTGTGTGTGTGTGTGATAATTTTCAGTGGAGTGTGTGTGTGTGTGTGCGTGTGTGATAAATTTTAGTGGAGTGTGTTTGTGTGTGTGTGTGTGTGTGTGCATGTGTGATAATTTTTAGTGGAGTGTGTGTGTTCGTGTGTGATAATTTTTAGTGCAGTGTGTGTTTGTGTGTGTGTGTGTGTGTGTGCGTGTGTGATAATTTTTAGTGGAATGTGTGTGTGTGTGTGTGTGTGTGTGTGTGTGTTTGTTTGTGTTTTAATTTTCAGCAGAGTGTGTGTGTGTGTGTGTTTGTGTGATAATTTTCAGTGGAGTGTGTGTGTGTGATCATTTTTAGTGGAGCGTGTGTTTGTGTGTGTGTGTGTGTGTGTGTGTGTGTGATCATTTTCAATGGTGTGTGTGTGTGTGTGTGTGATCATTTTTAGTGGAGTGTGTGTTTGTGTGTGTGTGTGATCATTTTCAGTGGAGTGTGTGTGTGAGTGTGTGTGTTTGTGTGTGTGTGTGATCATTTTCAGTGGAGTGTGTGTGTGTGTGATCATTTTCAGTGGAGTGTGTGTTTGTGTGATAATTTTCAGTGGAGTGTGTGTTTGTTTGTGTGTGTGTGTGGTCATTTTCAGCGGTGTGTGTGTGTGTTTGTGTGTGTGTTTGTGTGATAATTTTCAGTGGAGTGTGTGTGTGTGATAATTTTTAGTGGAGTGTGTGTTTGTGTGTGTGTGATAATTTTCAATGGGGTGTGTGTGTGTGTGTGATCATTTTTAGTGGAGTGTGTGTTTGTGTGTGTGTGTGTGTGTGTGTGTGTGTGTTTGTGTGTTAATTTTCAGGTGTGTGTGTGTGTGTGTGTTTGTGTGATGAATTTTAGTGGAGTGTGTGTGTGTGTGTGTGTCTGATAATTTTCAGTGGAGTGTGTGTTTGTGT
>CM056387.1:36896927-37005638 GCA_029718625.1 Synaphobranchus kaupii
TGTGTGTGTGTGTGTGTGTTGATTTTCAGTGGAGTGTGTGTGTGTGTGTGTGTGTGTGTTTGTGTGTGTGATGATTTTCAGTGGAGTGTGTGTGTGTGTGTTTGTGTGTGTGTGTGTGTGTGTGTGATAATTTTCAGTGGAGTGTGTGTGTGTGTGTGTGATGATTTTCAGTGGAGTGTGTGTGTGTGTGTGTGTGTGTGTGATAATTTTCAGTGGAGTGTGTGTGTGTGTGTGTGTGTGTGTGTGTGTGATAATTTTCAGTGGAGTGTGTGTGTGTGTGTGTGTGTGTGTGTGTATGTGTGTGTGATAATTTTCAGTGGTGTGTGTGTGTGTGTGTGTGTGTGATAATTTTCAGTGGAGTGTGTGTGTGTGTGTGTGTGTGTGTGTGTGTGTGTGATAATTTTCAGTGGAATGTGTGTGTGTGATCATTTTCAGTGGAGTGTGTGTGCGTGTGTGTGTGTGTGTGTGTGTGTGTGTGATCATTTTCAGTGGAGTGTGTGTGTGTGTGTGTGTGATAATTTTCAGTGGAATGTGTGTGTGTGTGATGATTTTCAGTGGAGTGTGTGTGCGTGTGTGTGTGTGTGTGTGTGTGTGTGATCATTTTCAGTGGAGTGTGTGTTTGCTTCATCAAAAAAGAGAAGGAGAAGCCCTGAAAAGTAAACAGTTTAGTTTGGAGAGAGCTCAGGAATAACAGCAGGGACTGTCTGGTCAACCATAGGGGATTACTCGCTTAACACTTCCACAATGTCAAGACAATTGTGCGCAATCAATGCATATAGGGCCTTTCAGTGCGTTGCCAAGTTACCGATACTGTCAACATGAAAATGTCCGTTTCCGACCTGGTCTCGGCGGCCTGAATGTGGAGAAAGACTAATGATGAGTAATATATAAAGAATGTTTTTTTTTTTGTGTTTTTAAATATAAAAAGGTTGTGTTTTTGGGTTATGCGCGTGCGCTGCGCGTCTCTGCGTGTCCTCACAGGTGCATCGGCGCGCGTGCGTGCGCTTCGACTCCAGGCCCGCATTCCCCCCGTCAGCAACAAGCTGGCCTCAGCACAATGGCGGGCTGTCGGGTGGGTGAGTGGAGAAGACTGCACAGCGGGGGGCTCGCCTGCCTGTCATTCAGTTGAAAACTTTGCCTGCCCCCCCCCTTCCCTCCCTCTCCTTTTTACAGGGAGAAGATGGAGGAAAAGGGGAGACTGTGAATCCCAGACAGACACACAGAGCTCAAGCCACATTGTGCGACAGCGTCCCAATTCTAGCCCTTGGTCTCCGGTGCAATCGCTGACCCAAAATGTTAGTCGGTATCTATGGAGAATTTTTAACAAGTCAAGTCTCGTAATCCTTCTGAGACACACACTGGGTCAAACCACAAGGCACTGGGCCTTAAACCTTTTTAAAACACGCTTATTTATTTACTTATTTATTTGTTTACTTATTTTGGCACACTGTTATGAGGTCGTATTTTTCTTAAATCCTGAAATTATTATGTAAAGACAAAAAAGGTAGTATTAACTTCAATCACAATGTGCATGTGGTTATATTGAATCTTAGTCCTGTTTATTGGTCATTTTGTGATTCCTCTCAACTGTCAAGGGTTGTCAAATGGTCACATTCTACCAAAAATTATTCGTAATGCAGTAAGATTTTTTTTGAGAGTGACATATTGAAATATAATTTTATACAGGGTTAAGAGTTTTAATGATTGGGGGGGTTGTATTATTTTAAACCATCTCTTTCTTTCTGTTATGCATGGTTTTGGTTGAACTTCTGTGTGTTATGTGTTTTGTTGCAATGTTACATTTGTGTAGGTGCCACATGTAATGTGTCTGACTGGAAACGGACGGGGGAAAAAAAGGTTTGTGTCAACACTGTGGCAGTAGCACAGAAGGACCTCCAGATAAGAATGTGTATTGGCTCAAATAGGTGATAATGGGAGCCACTGGTCTTTAAGTAGGAACTTTTTGAAAATGCCTTTGGCTCTCACTTCAGGAAGTGTAAAAGGTGTGTGTGTGTGTGTGTGTGTGTGTGTGTGTGTGTGTGTGTGTGTGTCTGCACAGTTGTGTGTGTCTCTGCTGCTGTGTGTGCATCTGCGCATGTGTGTGTGTGTGTGCGCGCGCGCGCGCGTGTGCCTGTGCATATCAATGCGTGGGTGTAACTGCAAGCTCTGCGTGCCAGGTTGTGCTAATACTTTGGCTCTCCAAGCTGTCTGCGTCTCGTAGCTCATACTGTATGATGAGTAAAATATGGCTCTGTGCTCCCCACCCCCAGGTCCTGGGAGAATAGAGTGTGTATGCTGCTTTCCATTCCAGCCCAGCTCTTAATTACTCAGCTTTGATTGAATGATGGTCCGGCTATGGCTCTGGCATGTACATGCATACTGTTTGTCCTTTGTCAAAAGAAGCCCACAGTGTAGTGTAGTGTGTCGGTTCACGAAAGATACAAGGAACATTTCTAATCTTTTTGTGTGGCCCTTAACCAAATTAGCGGTGGCAATTAATATTCAGTCTAATTGATTAAGATTAACTTGCCGTTCAATTAATTGTTCAGGGGCCTGGAACAATCAATCATACAACCAATTAAGCTTAATTGAGACAGCTGCCTCAACTTTAAGGGCCAGATATATTCACAATGATTTGTTGAATTAACACCTCTAATTCTGTTTACCCCCCCCCCCCCCCCCTCCCCCTCCCCCTCCCCCTCCCCCTCCCCCGACAAAATACACACCCAGTAACATGTTTCTCTTTACAAAGACAAAAGTTGCAAACTTCAGGTCAAGCCCAGATCAATGTTCTGTCAACTTCTTTGTCTAATCTAATGAATAAAGTCATAAAGAAAATCGGTTCACACAAAGTGTTCCCCAAGGCCAGGGTGGAATAACACCAGCACAACTGTGTGTAACAAGCCGTGACGTACTTCTTCAAAATTGTCTTCTCAAAATAGTTCCGGGGTGACTCAAAAACTAATTTTCATATTCGCAATGTTTTTCATGTTTTCCTATTGCAGCTTCCAGAAACGTACTGCAAATGTAATGTTTGTAAACGTACATTTGTACAACAAAAAAAAAAAAAAAAAAAACCTACATCTGAATTTTTTACCTCTACAGACAGACTGACAAAATATTGTGTTTGGGTTGTCGGGGTCATACCTGTTAAAGATGATCCTCTTCCAAGAAGTGGAAGGGCCCGTTAATCATCCCGGTTATTGCTCACGGTGTTTTGGGGTGTGAAAGCTGTTCGGCGAAGAAGCCATCCATGTTATTAATGAGCTGTTTATTGCATTTTTTTGTTCTCTCTTTCGGCGGTGACGCCTTGCTCGCGGTGCATGGGTGAAGTGCCCTTAAGCTCCGGCCCGGCGCTTGATAGCGGCGCGGCGCAGACGCCCTCAGATGCAGGGAAAAAAAGTTCAAAGGCTGCTCCTTTTGCCCCGCAGAAAAAAGCAGGGACTGGGGCCCTGAACACGCGGCAACACCTCGCATCCATCACGCCGCCGGCGTCGGCCCTGTCAACCGCTGCTCCCATCCTGCAAAAACGGCCCTCCGCCAATCCGCTGCATGTTTTTTTTTTCCCTTTTATTTTTGGCCTCGCCTCAGTTCCGCCTCCATTTTGAGGCAGGCGTGGGTAGTTTGTATAGTTCTGATCAGTTTTGATGGTGAGTTGACTGGTGGGGAGGGGGGGGGGGGTAATTTGGAGGAGATGGGTGTTTTTTTTTGCGCTTATTAAAATGTGGTGCATATGATGGATACCTGGCTGTGAGCTTGTTAACTAATTAAGCCAGCTTGATCTGTGAAGTGAAATGGATGTCACAGTTATGACTCATCTTCGTTGGTAGGACTATTGGTGTATTCAAATGATCTCGGACGTCGGAATATTTCCAAATTACGAGAAGAAAAAAGGATTTGAACATGGCACCCCGGTGATGAGATGGTGACGAGTTAAGGACAATGATCTCGGAAATCCGACATTCAACTCGGGCACCTCCTGAGGTGATGAAAAATGCATCAAAGGTCAAAGGTAAGCAGCTGAGCATCTGTAAACATGAGAGTGATCTGGAGCTAGAGAGGCCATTTTTGTGGTATACAGTTGAAGTCGAAAGTTTACATACACCATAGCCAAATCCATTTAAACTGAGTTTTTCCTAACATTTAATCCTAGTAAACATTCCCTGTCTTCGGTCAGTTAGGATCACAACTTTATTTTAAGAATGTGAAATGTCAGAATAATAGAGAGAATTATTTATTTCAGCTTTTATTTCTTTCATCATTTTCATCACATTCCCAGTGGGTCAGAAGTTTACATTCACTCTGTTAGTATTTGGTAGCATTGCCTTTAAATAGTTTAACTTGGGTCAAACATTTTGGGTAGCCTTCCACAAGCTTCTCACAATAAGTTGCTGGAATTTTGACCCATTCCTCCTGGCAGAACTGGTGTAACTGAGTCAGGTTTGTAGGCCTCCTTGCTCGCACACGCTTTTTCAGTTCTGCCCACAAATTTTCGATTGGATTCGTCAGGACTTTGTGATAGCCACTCCAATACCTTGATTTTGTTGTCCATAAGCCATTTTGCCACAACTTTGGAAGTATGCTTTGGGTCATTGTCCATTTGGAAGAGCCATTTGAGACCAAGCTTTAACTTCCTGGCTGATGTCTTGAATACATCAATATATCTTCAATATATCCACATAATTTTCCTTCCTCATGATGCCATCTATTTTATGAAGTGCACCAGTCCCTCCTGCAGCAAAGCACCCCCACAACATGATGCTGCCACCACCATGCTTCACGGTTGGGATAGTGTTCTTCGGCTTGCAAGCCTCACCCTTTTTTCTTTAAACATAATAATGGTCATTATGGCCAAACAGTTAAATTTTTGTTTCATCAGACCAGAGGACATTTCTCCAAAAAGTAAGATCTTTGTCCCCATATGCAGTTGCAAACTGTAGTCTGGCTTTTTTATGGCGGTTTTGGAGTAGTGGCTTCTTCCTTCCTGAGCAGCCTTTCAGGTTATGTCAATATAGGACTCATTTTACTGTGGATATAGATACTTTTGCACCTGTTCCCTCCAGCATCTTCACAAGGTTCTTTGCTGTTGTTCTGGGATTGATTTGCACTTTTTGCACCAAAGCACGTTCATCTCTAGGAGACAGAATGCGTCTCCTTCCTGAGCGGTATGACGGCTGCGTGGTCCCATGGTGTTTATACTTGCGTACTATTGTTTGTACAGACGAAAGTGGTACCTTCAGGCATTTGGAAATTGCTCCCAAGGATGAACCAGACTTGTGGAGGTCCACAATTTTCTTTCTGAGGTCTTGGCTGATTTCTTTTGATTTTCCCATGATGTCAAGCAAAGAGGCACTGACTTTGAAGGTAGCCCTTAAAATACATTCTCCAATTGACTCAAATAATGTCAATTAGCCTATCAGAAGTTTCTAAAGCCATGAATCTTCTGGAATTTTTCAAGCTGTTTAAAGGCACAGTCAACTTAGTCTATGTAAACTTCTGACCCACTGGAATTGTGATATAGTGAATTAAAAGTGAAATAATCTGTCTGTAAACAATTGTTGGAAAAATTACTTGTGTCATGCACAAAGTAGATGTCCTAACTGATTTGCCAACACTATAGTTTGCTAACATGAAATCTGTGGAGTGGTTAAAAATGAGTTTTAATGACTTCAACCTAAGTGTATGTAAACGTCTGACTTCAACTGTATGTAGTCTTTCACCGTCTGCGTTTGTTTTCATCTTCAATTTTTGCATACGCTATATATGTATATATAGCGCATCTGGAACTGCAAATGCTGATCAAAGGCCAGCCGTCAGCATTCTGCGGGCGTCCATGTTTTTTGCCGCTGACCATTTGAACACCTTTACCATAACAAACGGGACCATCGTCACAGCAAACATCACGCACGATCCTCCCGAGTTGGCCACTTGAATACACCATAACATTCCCGTCACTCATGAATAGGAGGTGTTCAGTATGACACATGGGTTTGCAACGGGCCTGCTTGTGTGTCATAAGCACTTAACAGGCCAGACTCTATTACCATAGCAACTCAATTGTCCACCATGGCCACTCTGGCCTGTGGTGCCGTTTTACAAGATCACAATAAAATCTGAGGCGATTTTAAATGATCCTTAAAATACAATAAAAATATAGCCTGAAATAAGTATGTATTATCTAATTTATTTCAGGACAGACTTGTTTACTGATTTGTATTAGTAAGTATTAGTATTACATGGAATTATTAGCATTAGAATACGTTTGTATTTCTTGTGATGGTCACATATCCAGTCATCAGCCTTTTTGTGTGTGTGTGTGTTGACACTTAGTCCAGCTCAGTGGAAGCTGAAATAGACTACAGCTTAATTTTTATTGAAAATATAAACACCTCTCTTTAATGAGGGTATTTAGCTTACTTGACACAAAGGTGTTTGGGCGTTAAAAGATTTTAGCTTCTATTTGCTAGGCGTAGAATGTGTTAGGAATAACAGGCTGTGTGGATTTTTAGTACCCTGCTATTTCCCCTGCAACCACGGTGCGACAAGCTAATTTATCACCTGTCTAGGAATCTTATCTATCTCTCTACACGGCCATAAACTAACACTTGCGCAGCACTTCAAAGGTGGATTGGGAACCAGAGGTGGCGAGAGGCACCACTTTTTTGCTGGGAGGGAGATGAGACGCCACTGATTAGCCCCTGGAGTGTGAGCACGCCAGCCCCCGTGGGGGCTACAGCTGGCGTGGTCCACCCAGCTGGGCGAGCGGGAGGGGCCACACAGCCGCGCGCGGTTTCTCTTCCCGGCTGGAGATCCCCGGGCCCGTCCGCTTCTGTTTGCCGGTGCATCGGTCTACGGGGAGCGCGCGATCGATTCGCGTCATGGGAAGATGATGGCAGGAAGGGGGAACTGACCGGGACTTCTTCTCCTGCGCGCCTGTCGTTCAAGCCGGAACGCCGCCTCAAAACCTTCTGGAGGCGCAGAAAAAAAAAGGGGTGATGTCACCTCTATAAAAGAGTGAAGGGCTGAACAGTGCATTTGGGGGTGTGACCTTCAAGGTCAAAGACTGGCTCTTTGCAGAACTGCCATCAGTGTAGTTTTGTAGTTTCTGTGTGTGTGTGTGTGGTTGTGTATGTGTGTGTGCGCATGTTTGTGTGTATGTGTGGTTGTGTATGTGTGTGGGCGCATGTATGTGTGTGTGTGTGTGCTTGTGTATGTGTGTGCGCATGTTTGTGTGTGTGACTGGTTGTGTATGTGTGTGCGCATGTTTGTGTGTGTGTGTGTGTGTGTGTGTGGGGTTGTGTATGTGTGTGCGCATGTTTGTGTGTGTGTCTGTGTGTGTGTGTGTGTGTGTGTGGTTGTGTATGTGAGTGCGCATGTTTATGTGTGTGTCTGTGTGTGTGTGTGTGTGTGTGCGCATGTTTGCGTGTGTGTGTGTGTGTGTGTGGTTGTGTATGTATGTGCATGTTTGTGTGTGTGTCTGTGTGTTGAGGAGGGGAAGAGGGGGTGGATACAAACTATTTGCTTTTGTAAGCACATGTAAGCAGTTTGCGCCATACAGATGGATATTATTTTCAGCATTGTCAAAGAGCCAGCCTCTCATTGTTCCGTCGTTGGCGAGTGGCTGCTTTGATCTAATCTCATGTCGTTGTGATCAGTGTAAAAATCCCCACTGACAGAGAGTTTCAGTCATTTGGCTTTTGTTCTTGTGCTAATCTCTTCGTATTTAAATTCCACTTTGTTCCTTTGTCTCTTTGTTGTTCAACTCAATACCAGTTTAATTAGCAGTGGCTGGTTACTCTACAGTATACTCTGTAACAGTTAATCACAGATCACCCTCTAGAGACATTATTCCCTCCAACCCCCTCTTCCTGCCCCAATATCCTGGTCCCAACTTACTCAATAGGCCAATAAAAGCATCACGTGATAATCTTAATGGATCACGTTAATTTTGGGTTGTGTCCTTGCTCTTGCAGCAGAAGGGCCACGCCTAGGCGGCCATTGTTTGGCCCGGGCCCGAAAGCTCCGCAGGGCCGTCGGGTGATTGGGTCCCAGCCCGGAGCGGGATTTCTCGGCGGTAATTCCTGAACACTGAAATAGCGCATGCTCTCCTGCCCAGGTAGTAATCCCCTTTCATTTTCATAGCAAATCGAATCATTTCACAGTTCTACGATCCCGTTCTTCCAGACTGAATTGCTTCCAGTGGTTCTGGTTCATTTCCTCAGACTCTGTGACCTTAGTAGCCTATTTAGCTAAGAATCCTTGCAGTCTGATCAAACGTTTGATAAAATAATGAAAGTGTCAATATTGACTGATTTCGAAAGACAATGGGAAACGGTATATTACTGCGTGATAAAGGGTCCCGTTTTATTAAAAGAAGAGACCATCTTTTCTGTTTTCACATCATCAAGCACATTGGTAATGGACACTAAATGGGGAAAAAAATTAAGCAACAAAGACAAAATTATGAGAGTGGATCACACGCGTGGGAAGGCCCTGGTTCAATCTGTCGGTCTCTTAATACGTTTGATTGCCGGGGCAGCCCAAACAGAGATGTCACCGAATTGGGTTCTCTCTTTATTTTCTGATGCAAAAACTCGCAAAAGCATAATCTGTTTATCTATAATTCTGGCATTGTGCGTGCGATCTCTTCCGGATTCCCTGGTGGCCTAATTTATGTTAAGTCATATACCTCCCCCGTGGCTGTTTTGAAGTGCTCAGAATGGAGACTCTCTCTCGCCAGGGTTGTGCCTGTACCCGCGTCCCCAGTGTGAGTCGGTCTCTATGGAGAGCACATCATGCTGAAACCATCTGCAGGTCCGTGGGGTGCTTTCTGAAGAAAGAGAGGGAGAGGGAGAGAGAGAGAGAGAAGGAGGGGAGAGAGATAGACTTCTGGGGGGTTCCACTGTTATCCCGTTTCTCACGTGAAGCACGTAATTAATTCAAATCTCAGGAAGGCGATTGCTCCCCGGTTCAAAACCACGCGGAACGCAGCTGCCAATTCCTGAGAGTGCGCTGTTTGTCTAATGCCCTGGAGTGTTTGCACAAAATATGAAGAAAAAAAACCGCGTTTAGAATGTCGCCCAACCTAGATTCTGCAGCGCGCCGGCAACGCGCTCACCCTCAACGCCGGGCTAAAGGGCCGCGGCACAGGCCGACGGTCGCCGCCGTCGCTTCCGCTCGAGGGGGGGAGCGGGGGGCCGACGTCACGCCCCGTCTCATTATCCCGGAGCGCCGCGACTCGCCGCGTCGGGCGCCTGTCGCCTCTGCCTCGCTCTGACACTGGCTGTACTGCACCCCCAGCTGTAATTAATCATGTTACCCGCGCGATCATGTGCTAGTTAATTACTGTGTTTTTGGAAGGAGCTGTGACACAGAGGCGCGTGTGCCCCGGCAGAAAGCGGCGACTAATTAGAGAGCGCATAAATACGGGCGAGATCAGTAATCAGCCCGAGTAACGCTGGCGCCAGTGCGAGGCACGGGAGTGGAAAATCCTTATCAGGAATCGGGGATCGCTGCGGTCCTAACCATAAAAAAATATAGGCTATTTTAATTAATTAAATAATTCATTAATGAATGCATAGGAGGGTGATGAAATGGGATGAAAGAATTAGCTTATAGTCAATAAGCCATACGGGGAATAATATTTCACTTCAGGCGGCTGCGGTCCGTCCCGCTCAGTCGTCTCAGAACGCGCTAATTGAATAAACAACTAAAATGGCGACACGACGTGAAATGAAGCCGAGCTAAAGAAAAGAAGATCACTTTCAAAGGGGGTCAAAAAGTCAGCGATGAAATTCCAGATCAGCAAGTCGTACGCGGTGTTGAAGGTCATCTGCAGGCCGACTGTTTAGATTGTTATCACGAACGACAGAGCTGTTTTGCGAGGAATGTAATTTAGACGTGGCCTCTGGGGGCAACTTGTCCAGTGCGTTTGAGGTGTAATGTCAGGGCGAACCTGGCTGTGCTGCGGCGAATCTCCCCTCCAGTGTGAGAACTTCACACCCCGGGAGATTGAGTGCCAACACTCACACAGGTACACTGCCCTCCCCTGCACAGGGTGTGTTTGTGTGTGTGTGTGTGTGTGTGTGTGTGTGTGTGTGTGTGTCGGGGTGGGGTGAAACCCGCTGGTGGCCGTTAAAGAGGAGGAGCAGGCGCGTGAAAAGAAAACGACACTAATTCATTGGCAATAAAGCCGCTCCCGTTCCCAAACTGTGCCGGGCAGAATTGCCACCCCGGGCCGGCTAATTGTCATACAGCCGAGGGAGGAAGCCACTGCTGTGCTTCCAGCCAGAGCCTGTGACAAGAGTAAATAACCCTGTAAATAACAAACAGAGGAATGTGAAGGCCTGCGCGTCACAGTGAAGCGCGCGGCGTCCGGCTATGCCCCGCGCCGGGAACCTTAACGACGCGTCAACGAGGGCCGCGCGATACACCGCTAATTCCTGTTCTTTAGCCTCATTAGATGGCACCATGGCTAACGGATGAATCGCGGGGGCAGTGCAACGGTGGCTCTGGCTGTTGTCTTGCTATATAGGTCACGGAAAACCAAACAGAATCACCTCTAGCTCTATGGGATGATTAATTAATTCACTGGCAGCTGATCCGCGCGCTAGCAGATTGCTCATTGGTAAAATGCCACGAAAAATACAATGGGCAACAAGCTCTCTGAGGGAGTCTGTAGGCCTTTTAATGATTTAGGCAAGACCAGCGACAGCATATTTCAGTTCTTCAGAATCAACCATTTCCACCAGCCACATACATTTTTTTTGCTCCGCGGTGTTGTTTTGTTCTGTTGTAGCTGTCTATCACCTTCATTTGAAGAAAAAAAGCGCCTTGTGAGATTTTTGGCATTGTACAATTTCGTAACCTGGATTTGTGTGGAACAAAACCAAGCGCTTAGTGTTAGTTTTTTGCTCTTTTGTGCAAATCAGCTGAAATATTTTGAGGTGTTTTCTGAAATCCACCTGTGTTGCGCGCGTGATATGAAACTTGGGTGATTGGCAGTGCCTCGTGGCCCTGCAGCTGTGGAGGAAACGCTCGGCGCTGGGTTGCGTGGAGTCTCCTGCGTGTTTGTGAAGGTGATGTGCCAGTCTAGCTGCTGTCAGAACACTACAAATCCCGTGTCTCTTTTGGGTTCTTCCCAGCTTAACATGCCGTCGTTCGAAGCTTCGCCTTGATTGGACAAGCCCGTGCCGCCGGCGCTCCACGTGCCCCTCGCCCCGCCCCCGCTTCCGACGGATTTATACCTTGTGAGGTATTCGAGGACACGCCCCTTTGATGCTATGAAAAAAAATTTATGGTATGGAGAGAGCTGCGTGAGAGCTGCGTTTCCCCACACCCGAGGACAGGCCTCGAGGGTCAGACTCGACAGTTTCGCTTCTGCAGGTGACTGGTGAATGACCGTGTCAGGCTTCGGGCAGGGCGGACGGAGGGAGGCGACCGTTCTTTCGCCTCTGTGACGACTTAATGAGCCTACTCAAGGGGTGTGTCGTTGCCAGTGCGTAATGGCGCGGATGCAGCTGCATGCAGGCTTCGTAGGGTGTTCGCCATTCCCTAAGGGCGTGTACTAATGCTTGTATGCTTTTTCCACTGCGTCATACATCACAAAGGTACATAAAGTTTACAAAGTATGAACTTAGTTTACATAAAAAGTACATAAAAACTGCAATTCCGGGTAAAGATGCTTTTTTTTGCTGCTGTTGGGAATAGCACAGGAGGCGTAGAAAGGGTGGAATAGCGTAATAACTGACTGGTTTACGAACTGTCAGAGTGGGCTTGTATTGCATTGCTTACACTAACAGAGGCACAAGAGGGCATTAAGTGTTGCGTAGAAGTAGCAACCCGTATGACCACACTTCCTTTTTAACGCATGTGACAGTTAAGTTGACCCACCCGTTGCCATGCAGGTGTCTGTGATTTGACGGAGGGCCCTCAAGCACGAACCCCAGCATCGCCTCTTACACCTACATGGGTGCGGGGAAGGGGGTGGGGAAGGGGTTATCGGCGTCGGCTGCAAAGCTGTAAACGCCTACTCAAGTGACCACAAATCACAGCTGAAAACAGGCATGCATCTTCAAAGACGGGGGCCGCTCCAAGTGATTTACGGCCCCCGCCGAGAACAAGTTAGACATGGGCACTGTCCCTGCACCTGGGCTATTATCAGGCGGCCAGGATGGGCTCTCTCTCACCAAGCAAAAGACATTCAAATGTACAAGCAGAAGATTAGGCTGATTCAATCTTCTTTCCTTGGAGGGAGGGGATGGGAGGGGTAGGGTGAAAAAAAGGAAAAAGAAGCTCCTTAAGACTTCAAAAAGGCCTCTTCTCTCTCTCTCCCCCTCTGTGTCCTGAAAGAGTGAAAGGGAAAAGATAAAGACGGGGCCTTGTGTATTCAAAGTGCTAATTCAGAACTTATTCCTCTAATGCACTCACGGACCACTTTTAATTGTCCGAGTTTGCATTCAAATGGCATGTTTGCAGCTTTTAATTGCTGGCTGCTTTGAACAAATAATTGAAATGCATGACTTGTGGGGTCTACTTAAACAGTTCTAATGTGCTTTGCTGGTAGGTGCGGGAGCCTGTTTTGTTATGGATTCTGACAGATAGCCAGTGTGGTATTTCAGCGGGAAGTTAAAGTTTCCTAAAATTGCCATGCTGACGGCGGTGAGTGTGGCTGTTTCCGACGTTAAAGATCCCCAAGTCGGTTATTCTGCCAGCAAAAATGGTCTTAACGGTTCAAATAAAACACTTTGAAGGAAAAGGCACGGATACAAATATTTAGCCTCGTGTGAATAGCATAATAACACACACACACACACACACACACGCACGCTCAGCAGTGCCTCAAATCTAGAAAGTAAGTGGCATTTTGAAAATGTCGTTTTTTTTTTTTTTCTTCGGAGATGGAAATGAACCTATTCTCCTTTCCCAAATCAATCCCGAGGCAGTCAGAGTTTCAGTGTGCGAGTGTCTACTGTTGATAATGCTTTTGAAAACAAAGAATAGGGCATTTCTGACAGTGTCACAAAGCGGTGAGCTATCAGGGGGAGTGTGAGCAGACTCTGTGAGCTGTTTTACTGCAGGCAGCTGTTTCTCCTCTTGGGGGAAGATGTGGTAAAGACACGACCGCGCATAGGAAGCCCACTTTCAATGGCGTGTGGTATTAACCGGCCTTGTGCACCAGCGGGGATAATCTGCACACCAGTTCCAGGAAAGGAAAGAATGAATGATTGGTAACAAGCACATCTTTTTAACTACTGCCAAAAAATCTGGTCTGTTTAACTCTTGTAGTTCATTCTGACCTTGTAGGTTATATTGGTGTCATACACGTGCGCTGAAGATTTTATCATGGATACGGAAATATAACTCTAAATGTTATCATATTTTGTAGAGTGGCAAAATATAATTTCTTATTCCTTTTTTTTCCATGAAACATGTATTTGTGGCATTGCTGAAGGACACTTGTCATATCCCTCCTGACAACATTCTCAACCTCAAAGAAAATAGCCATAGGGCCGATATTCATGAATTCTTTATAACTGTAGCATTCTTTAACCACTTCTCAGATCTCCATATAGGATTATAAGTATCTCCATAAGTATAGGATTATTACATCAGGTGTTTGTTAGGTCCTGGAGTTGGATTCCATTCTTAACAAGCCATATACAAAAAGAAATTGGCTGTAGTTGAGCTGTTGAAGAGCAGTAGTTAGTCACATGTTCTAGATTTTTCCATACTTAAGGTATGTAAGGTCCACCTTTTTAGTTTTGTGTCCATGGAGATATTGCTATTTTTCAGTTACTTTCATAATCCTCATCTCCTATTTGAGGATTTAATTTTACAGTATGTGGTTTGAACATCCTAAGCATTTAGAAATCACTCCCAAAAAATCTACAATGTTATGTTTTCGGCAAGTGGATAAAAATAACCCAAAGCTAAATTTGTCAAATCCTAAAATTGTTATCTTCTCTTTTCAGGATGGGCAACTGTTTTTACAAAATAATTATAAATTGCAAAATATCTATCTTTTCACATTCTCCTACCAGACTTTCACGTTCGAGAGATTGGTGAAAACTTCACAAACTTTGGAAATGAGTAGTGTCGTGTACCCAGTCACATACAATCGTCAGTGCATGGTTCATCATTCATATCTCGTTTACCTTACGCAAAAAAAAAAAAAAAAAGAACCGGGATATCAACAGGTCAGATTTGCTAACAGCAAGTCCATACACATAAGGAATTGTGGGAACTCTAAAACGTTCAAAGTTCAAAATGGTGTCTTTTTAATTAAGTACCTTTAGTTATTTTAGTGACCACATGCATGGTCATTTGTGTCCCAATTCTCAGTGTGCAGGATGTTTTTTTAAAATACTGGAACCATTCCTTTAATCGAACTTGAATGTGTTGAATCTGCTTAAAATTCAAATTCCTGCTATCATTTGATCGGTCAGCGCTTGCACCCTCTTCCTAAATGAAGGTAGTGTAGCGTGAATATGGTTCTCTAGATGTGGGGTGGCTCAGTGTTCTATGTAGAAAGAGGAGGTTCAATGAGAGCCCCCCCAAATGCCCAGCGACGGCACGGTTGCCCTGCTGAGACGGGACCACCCACTTAGGGGTGAGAAGGGATTTTAAGCCTCCTTGCCTGTTTCATTCTTTCTCTTTTTTTTTTTGGAGTCTGTTTGCAGTTGCACCCAATTGTGCCAGCCAGAGAATTATCCCTTTCCTCTCTCAAACCAAAAAAGTACCGTCTGTCTTTTTTTTTTTTTTTACAGTGACACACATATCCTGAAGGACTTCCAAACAATTTCAAGCCTGAGTCCAGAAGTATAAAGTGTGTGTGTGTATATATATATATATATATATATATACCAAATATTTTACATGTAGGCTTTAAGTCCTTAAGCAAAATAGTATTGGTCATAAATCAGCTGAATATTATGAGCCTTGTTATATTTACGGAGCAGACACAGGGTTGAAACTTTTGCATATATGTGTCTGTTTTGATGTTTGACAGATTTGTACTGCTATATATTATTTTAACACTCGCGATCATAACGTTTTTATCTGCAGATGCACAGTTCCCATTAAAGTGTCATTGGTGATTAGTTGTATTGATGGTTTGATCACTATTGTTCTAAGCTGAAGAAAATGAAAGTAAGAACGCGGTGAGTTCACCTCCGCACTGCCACCAAGCCTCCGGGAGTGGCTGAATGATCCTGTCTGTTTGGACCCACCCCACGCCCTGGCGCCCCACCTAAACACGTCCGTCCCCAACACCCGGGCTCCATTTACACCCTGTTTCTATCCACGTTTCTCACAAAGCGCGACAAAAAAAAAGGGGGAGAGGGAGGTCCCATCCCAGCGGGCCTGACATCCCAAAAACATTGTCCCCCTAAACTCTGCGCCACCTCCATCCCCCAATGCGATATACAAACACCACCCTTTTTCCGTGCGCGCTGGGGAGGGCCGGGCAGTAAACAGGGAGGAATGCTTTTCGTTGCTTGTGAGGGAGGCGGGGCGGTGTGGGTTGGGGTGGGGGGGTTGCAGGAAAGAGGGCGAGGGGAAATATTGTTCAGCAATGACACAGAAGTAATTTGGGTCTTACCGACTGATTCCATCAGGGCCTTTGTCATCTCAAACATGTTTGACCCAGAAGCCTCTGTTGTTAATGGCAGCTAAGGCAAAGTGACAATCAGAAAGTAAAACATTTCACAACTAATAGCTCCCCTCAAGAGGCTTATGTATAAATATTTAAGCTCCCCCACACACAACCCCCCCCCCCCCCCCCCCCCTCTGCAACCCCTTGTCCCAAATACTAGGGGGTCTCCATGGTGCATTTTTACATAATACAAGTAGCAGAGCAATATGTATCAGTGTGCTATTTGCTGTCTGTTTCACATTTCACAGCGACAAAATCTGAGGTTTCACATTTGCATGTTTCTACAGCAGATGGATGGGGCGCGTATGAAAACATCCTGCCTTAGATTAAACTCCACATGGGATGCGTTCGCCGGCTAAAATCCTCTTATGCCAGCTTCTTGCCCAGCTTCCAAATGTAGCTCAGGCTTCCTTACCCCTTCTCCGCCATCGTCCAAATTTTGGAGGCGCGAGGTTTGTACTCGACCCTCCCCCTCAAACCTTCCAGTCCATGTGGGCCGTTAGCTACCTTATCGTCTTTTAATCAAATTACGGTGTCCGGCACTCGGAGCTGAAGCCTCAGCTCGTAATACCTTAAAGTACATTGAATTACATTCTGTAATGGTTTGGCGTGGCATAATGATTGGCGTTGTGAACAATGTTCGTACACAAGTTGTTGATTTATTTCTGTCAAACTTTGGGGTAATCTGAACCAATCCTCTTGAAAGTATTGAAATAAAGACATTAGCACACCAATGGAAGCCATAGAAACCATGTATACAGTCCTATTCAGGGTGCAATATATAGGCTTGGAATAGCTGATGGCACCACCTCTGTCATGCAGGCAAACAAACAAACAAAAAGATTGGAGGGAAACTATTTAAACCATCCAGTTTTTTTAAATATAATGCAAAGCTACAAATATAATGCACAAACAACCCCCCGCTGCCTCCAAAAAATAAATAAAAAGAAAGATAACATTTAAAAAAAGTGACAAAATGATAATAATCTGACTCTGGCTTTTTCCTCTTGCCCACAAGTCATAGGTACAACTCTCCCTCTAGTGGTTGCAATTTGAGTGGACACAAGTCACAGGCATTAAAACCACAAGTGGAGTCCTGGACATAGGCGTAAAGTTATGCCTTATATTGATTGTGTTCCAAGTTTTATGTCTTCCACAGATATGTGCTGGTTAACATGTGGTAAGCATTCTGTCAATGAACATAAAAACCCATCATATTTGGGTCATTTACCCGATCCCAGGGTACTTTGTAAGGTTTTGTTCACTATGAATGATTTAAAATATTACTGCTCCAGCTGAAGCAGCAGTTATGATTATGTTTGTGAAAATAATATTGCATCCCCATGTACTTCATTTCCATACTGTTATGTATTAATATAGCTTGTGGCCTAATTGGGTTCTGCAAAGCAGATTAATTAATTCTTGGCTAATAGGCACAAACATTAAAAAACAAACTTCTTTACACTTTAGCTCAGACTGAGCGTAGCAGTTTTAAGCAACCAATGTAAATTATGCAGATTGTGTTGATTATGCAGACAAAAGAGAATTTGTTTTATTAGAGGTGGTATTTAAATATACAGATTTCCTGGCATATAACCAAGTGAACATTTACATAAATAAACCATGCTTTCAAAATCTGCTTTAAATGTCTTTTTACCCGGCTTGAATTATTTTTATTATATCCTTTGAGAATATGGTAGTTTTTTCTCAATGCAAAATTGGTTTATATATGACATTATGTAGTCATATTTATAGATGTACAGTTTGTGATCAATCCATGTTTTTAATCTACATTATTTCACGTACAGAAGTCTCATCCTTTTATTACACTCTTGTTGCAATGTTGTAAACTCACACTGAATAAATATTTTCTGTTTCGCTCGTTTCTGATAGTGATGCATATTTGTGTTGGCGAATACCTATATATATATATATATATATATATATATATATATATATATATATATATATATATATATGTTGCAGCAACTGTAATTTAAACGGATCATGTAAAAAAAAAAAAAAAAAACCTCGAATGATGTTGTGCCTTGTTTTCACTGTCCCTTCTCGTGAAACGCAATTAAAATAAAACGTGGAAGAGAGTTATTCTCACTTTACCGCACTGGCTCATTCCGGGCAAACAGCGCGCAGTGCGGCCGCGTGACTAGGCTACATCGCAAATCCCCGGGATTCAAATTGACAATCTCACAGAAATGCAGTCTCTCGTCCTCAGCGAAAAACCCGCCACAATCAGCAAAACACCAATTAACAAATGAAATACATGTTACGCGTCAAACATTTCAGGTGAGACGGGGCTCCGAGCTGTTTGCTTTTCCCCTGAAAGACCTTTAAATACTTTCACGATTCCATCAAACAATCGCACTGGCTGGAAGAATTGTCAATTGCGGCAGTAAATAGCTGAGGACATTTAGGAGATGTGTTTAGTGCAGTTTGACACACCCTGGAAAAATACAACTTTTTATTTAGAAACTAATTTACTCTATTTTTCACTATGGTTCACTTTAATTTGTTGTAGGACAGAAAATTAATATCTTTTCGTTTTTGAAAGTTATTTAAATGCAAATGAATAGAATAATGTATATTTCCCAACAATAACAGATGGAAATTTAATTATTGTCATTGTTTATTTGCTTGGAAGCTTACAGGTAAACAAGCTTACAGGGTGCCATACGTAACTTATGTTTTCACATGTCTTCCATTTCTATGGCTGGTTGTTTGATTTTAATCCATTTAGAAGAAAGAACTTTGTTCAAAGCTACACAGAGAGTATTTGACCTTGGAATCAAACGTACAACCCAACCTGGTTCTTGAATACTTCAACTCAGTAATCTAATCACTAATTCCATAAAAACCATCTTGAATCTGAAGAACGAAACATCCTTAATCCCATGAATAAAGCCCGCAATAACCAAGGCATAGTAGCATGCGAGACGTTGTACAATATATGTGCTGCGTCTTAGTTAGGATTCCTCCGTGCAGCATCATGCAAGAATGCAGTAACAGGAATGAACCTTCAGAGCAGAGCCTGGGCGTAGTTTAATTAGAGCGGACTCTACAAGGAGTCGGCCAACGGGTGCTGGGTGGCGTCCGCAAGCACGCGTTTAAACGCTCCAAAAACGCCAGGGCTTTTGCTCCACGTCCAATGGCCCGTTTGAAAGGATGATAAATCAGGTCACTTCTTTACATGAGATAATTCTTAAAAGTTAAACAGCCATAAAAGGCTAAGGAACTCTGACCTTCACAATCTAACTGAGCAAGAGAAGCCAATGATGTGTACAAGGCCCACTCCCCGTGTGCAGATTATGATAAAATATGTCTCAGCGCCGCAAAAAATAACTGTACGTCTTCCCTGACATATATAGGGCCAGTATTTCAATAAGACCCCAATTTATTTTGCACTAAAATGTTTTATTGTTCGCCATAAAGCATATGGCAAAGTAGTCAGGAGGACGGGTCTGCTTTGGTGGGGTAAAGGTGATCTCGGGCGCATTGTGCTCTTTACCGCGGGGGGCCGCACACGTTTTAATACCGCTCTGCAAATCTTTCCCTGAAAGAGCCGTATAATCACCACATCGGGACTCACGCGAAACCCTGTGTGCGTTTGACTTGACCTCTGCGATTCGGGCTTTAGAAAAGGGGGGGGGGGCTGGGAGAATCATTCTAAAATGAAAATTTAATGCGTCATATACATTTTTATGCTTGTATAACATTAAAGCTGTCATATTTTGGTATGTTGAAGTTTTTGTGGGTGTATTTTTTTTATTGCAAAGTGGCTACGTTTTGAAGGAACAAAACCACTGACACCATAAATGATCTCCAGTGAAAAGCATGATAACTGTGAAAAAACTCTGACGGTCAATATGGTTTGGACAGACAGAGCCCCTATGAGAGAGAGAGAGAATTGGAGAGGGAAAAAGCAGACCTATGTTTTAATTGTCATAATGCATCTCTGCTCCCGTGTTCCATAAGTGAAATTGAGTCCTACGCTCCCCCTATTACTGAGGTTGGGAGATTATCTTTGAATGTTGGAGGCCAGTGAGTCTGCTTATGTTCATGACCGTCCTGGGAGATGTGTGTACACATTCCTTTGTGTTATTTCTAGCACTGTGTCATTGTTTTTGCCTGATCGACTGTCAGAGCACTATGAGCTGCCTTGCCTGCATTAACACAACTCGTCTCCACCTCAGTATACTGGTAATGTGTCTTTGTATCACCAGGCTCTTCCGAGATTGTTAATTCAGCACTCAGCTTTGTTAGCGTCCAACTGGCAAGAAGAGAAGCCCGTAAGACCAGTATCCTTATTATATCACATGGTTGTCATAGAAACATAGAGGTGCCATGCGATAAAATTGACACCCCAAGGCCCACAGTGCCATGCTGATTGCTCGCCATATGCTTGGGATACCAAGTCAAATATACCAGAGTCTTTCACTGGCAGCGCTCAGCCCAACATTGGCTTTATTACAGTGCACAGGCAGGCCACGTTCCAGTTCAGGATGCAGCTGACCTATATTGCAGTTCTGACAATTGCAATAATCGCCTGGGAAAATGCTCTGCATTTTGGTGAGAATACTTTGGATTGCAATGAAGATGGTTGACAATTGATCTGCCTTGGGAAACAAGAGGAATGCCTACAGACATTTCCCATGTGATTGACTATATAACTAGGATTGGGGAAATTTGACTTCACACTACTTAATAATATATATATATATATATATATATATATATATAAAATTTTAATTATTTTCCCACAGTATTTTAGTACAATACTCTTTAAAATAAAAGAGTCCTTTCAGACATACAGTATGTTTATATCCTGGACAGGCACTAAACTAGAGGTAAAACAAACAGGCATTGAAGAGAGAATTCCGCTCCATTGAGGGAGCAGGGAGAGGTTTTATTAAAGCCTTATTGCTACAAGCAACATTCCCCATTATTATCTGGGGTCATTTACAATGCCGTAACGCATTCAGACATCGGAGGGGGCTGGGGGGGGGGGGGGGTAATCCCGTGATAAATTCTTTGCCGTGCCCTTCAAGGTTGTCATAGCAGGTTCATAAACAGCATTTATAACAATCTAGCCTGGGGAGGAAGTGTCCAACGCTCTGTTTAGCATACAGAAAGTATTCTGACTGGATAGGCCTGCTTTTGGGCCTGGGTCCAGTTGTGACGGAGCCAGATTAAATGTAGCTCTGGCGTAATAAAAAAGTAACTCTTGCACGGAAGTCAGTATTGTCAGCATTGTTTGTGAAGTAATGTATATGCATTGGCGGTAATATTTTAGCGGTCAAAAGTAATAGACGACTTGCGAAGTGGATGATTTAGGGGGGGAAAGCCTGTGCGGGGTGAATACCACATCGACACCAAGTATAGCGCGCGGTCTCCTCCCTGCATGCACATTAAAGCCCCAGATCTGGCCCGCCGTCGTCCATCTCCGCCCCTCGCGGAGCTTCGGAAGGCGAGCCCCAGTTTCCGCGCGCGCCCCTCGGCAGATGCCACAGTGATAATATTTAGCGAGCCTGTTCTGCCGCAAACTATGTGGAAGCAAACTTCCCAGGTATGCGATTAATCATAATTAAGCTGGGTGTGACAGTAGCGCAGAGATGGCAAGAGTCCCCCCCCCCACACACACACACACACACACACGCGCACACACGCACACTCCCCACACCGCCTCCCCACAGTCTACTGCCTCCTTCTCTCTCTTTTTTTTTTTTTTGCCTGACAAAAATTCCTGGAGGAATACCATCTTGTTCCATTTCCCCCGTGGATTACACTGTAACTGTTATTACAGCCCTCACACATAAAGCGAGGCACGGAAAGGAATCTGCGCCATGATAAATAGATATATATCTAATAAGCCAAGTGCCCATTGCCTTGCCTGTGCATTATGGGAAATTGTCAAGGGTTTTGACCTCCCAAGAAAGGGCCACACAGCCCCGAGGACAGCCGGCTCTTATTTCTGACACTCCTCCTGTTCAGATCTATTACCGTGTGTCTCACAAGGCTAAGTACCATTTAATTTAGCTACTGTCTCGTATTTATCTTCATGGCTTGATTTATTGAATTAGTATGGCTGCATGGTGAGCACTTTGTGAGATAAAACGCGGAGGGTAGAAGTAGAGAACACCACCCACTGCATTGGGGCAGATCTGACAGGTGAGGGGGGGGGGGGGGGGGGGGGGGGGGGGGGGATGTGTTGCCTCTGTGTTATGGCTTTTGAGTTTTGTCTAAATTTGAAGGTCATCAGGGCGGCCCCACTGGCTGTTGTGACATATGTTACACAGTTACACACCTACACACACACACATTAAAAAAAATAAAATAAAATAAAATAAAATATATATATATATATATATATATACAGTGCCCTCCACAATTATTGGTTACCCCCGGTAAATATGAGTAAAAAGGGTTATAATAAATTCACCTTATGGTGAATTAGCTTAATTTCACACTGAAAAAATGAGAAAAATCCAACCTTTAATTGAAGTAAATTTATTCTGAGAAAAAAAAATCCCTCATCAAGAAATTATTATTTTTAACAAAACCACGTGCCACAATTATTGGCACCCCTAGAAATTCTTATGAACAAAATGTAACTGAAGCATTTTTTCCATTTATATTTAACATTTATTATTTTAAGTTGATCAGAGTGTTTAGGAACTTTCGAGCAGTAATCCATGACTACGTGTTTCAGTGGGGTATAAATATGAGGTGACACAGAGGCCATATTCCCTTATTCATACATCAACATGGGAAAGATAAGAGAACACACAAATCAAACGAGGGAAAAGTGTGTTGAGCTTCATAAGTCAGGGAATGGCTATAAAAACAATTGCTTCATACCTGAAAATGCCCATATCTACCGTTAGGGCAATACTTAAAAAGTTAAAAGCAACTGGAACTGTTACCAACTTGCCTGGAAGAGGATCCAAGTTTATTTTGCCCCCACGCACAGTGAGGAGGATGGTAAGAGAGGGAAAAAAATCCCCAAGGATCACTGTTGGAGAATTACAGAGGAAAGTAGCATCTTGGGGTCATCAAGTCTCCAAAACTACCATTAGAAGTCACCTCCATGCTAACAAATTATTTCAGTTCAATTCAATTCAATTTTATTTGTTTTGCGCTTTTTACAGAGAACTGTCACAAAGACGCTGCACAGAGAAACAGAAAAAAAATTGAGCAAAAAAAATTTTGGAAGGCATGCCAGAAAAATGCCTTTCCTGTCATTTCACCACAAACGTAAGCGCCTGGAGTTACTGGACGTTACTAAACGTTACTGGAACTTTGACTGGAACCATGTTCTATGGTCAGATGAAACGAAAATTGAGCTTTTCGGCAACCAACACTCAAGGTGGGTTTGGCGTAAAAAGAAGGATGGCTATACCTAAAATAACCTGATCCCCACTGTTAAGTATGGTGGAAGTTCCGTGATGTTGTGGGGCTGTTTTTCCTCCAAAGGCCCTGGGAATCTTGTTAGGATACATGGCATCATGAACTCCATGAAATACCAGGACATTTTGAAACTGAATCTGGCTGCCTCTGCCAGGAAACTAAAACTGGGTCGTCATTGGATCTTCCAGCAGGACAATGATCCAAAAAATATGTCCAAATCAACACAAAAATGGTTAACTGGACACAAAATCAAGCTTCTGCCATGGCCATCTCAGTCCCCTGACCTAAACCCTTTTGAAAACCTGTGGGCTGAGCTGAAGAGGAGAGTGCACAAGAGAGGACCTTGGACTCTGGAGAGATTCTGAAAAGAGGAATGGTCTCAGATTCCTTGCTCTGTATTCTCCAACCTTATTAGATGTTACAGGAGAAGACTCAGTGCTGTTTTATTGGCAAAGGGAGGTTGTACAAAGTATTAAATGCAGGGGTGGCAATAATTGTGGCACACATGGTTTTGTTAAAAATAATTATTTGTTGATGAGGGATTTTTTTTTTTCCCAGAATAAATTTACTTCAATTAAAGGTTGGATTTTTCTCATTTTTTCAGTGTGAGATTAAGCTAATTCACCCCTTATAACCCTTTTTACTCATCTTTACCAGGGGTGCCAATAATTGTGGAGGGCACTGTAAACATACATACACTGTATATACCATATTTATGTTATATATATATATATATATATATATATATCGTTTTTATATATGCACACAAGATATATGTACTGTATGTGTACAGGATGCATGTTGCTTGCTTAATTGTGTGATTTATAGTATTTGCTGTTATTATTCTTGGTTTGCTCTTGTAATGGCACATCATAATAAGCAAATGCACAATCTGCCTTTCTTCTTTCAGAAACCATTTCTTTTCTTGCGTGAAAATAATTATCATTTACTGTACACAGAATCGTTTTCTTGGGTAACAATCCTGTTTAATGCGTGTCTGATTGCTTTGCAAAGAAAACAAAGGGTGAAAAAGCAATTAAGTCAAGTAATAAAAGCGTAAGTACCATAACATGCAACATTAAATGCCTATTGGAGTTCATAAATTACACCCAGCACATACTGTTTCTTTGAGATGTTGACTACAGGAAAATTTGGAAGATGCATTGATTCTCTCTGCAGCAAGACAGTCAGATCTTCTAATCAACTTGAGTAACAGCAGTGGGTGTACAATATCTTTCCTGTATCATGCTTGTGATTTGGCTCTTGGCAATTTATTTATTTTTGCAATTTTTTATACATTTGTTTGTGCATTTAATACACACATGTGTATGTGTGTGTATGTATAATGTATATAAAGACACTGTGTGTTTTCCATACTGAACCACTTAAAGGGTAAGTTCGCTATTTTGGACCTTGGACCCTATTTGCGGTCCGTCTTCCATGAACCTGACCCATGAAGTCCATTTTTTCGCTGATCGGTCCAGTATTGAGTTCGGTACAGATTTCCTGTAGGCTCTCACTGGGCTACAATGGAAGTGAACGGGGGCAACCAGAAATGTTATGGAAAAACAACGATAAATGTGCTTTTATAGCTCAGTGTGTATTCTTACGGTCTCAGTATGCTCTCCTGTGAAATGTAGGCTATCGCAAACGCAAACCGAACGTTGAAACAACAGTTCCATTTGAAACAGAACTATTTCTCCGACCGCACTACCTCGCACTGTAAACTTCCGCAGTCTAGCTACGTTGTAGAGAGGGGGGGGGGGGGGGCGCTTGAAAAGCAGTTGATCACAAATCCTGACCTCCCGTTGGAGTTTACTAGCTAGCTAGTAGCCTACAGCAGAAATATTTGTAACGCAGTTTTTGTAATCATCATTTGTAATAATTAATCACAGCAATGGTGCGCGAATGTGCAGTCCCCGGTTGTGGGAATAAAATGTCTGGACGCTCAAATACCAGTTTTCACAGGCTTCCGTTCTCTGACCCAGAAAGATTGAGACTTTGGCTGGTTGTCTTACGGATCGACATAAACACTCCAGTCAATCAACTCCGTTTGGCAGACTCGCGAGTTTGTGGAGCGCATTTCGACGCTACTGATTTCTGTAACCGCAAATCAGAAGCAAAACACTGGTTTCTAAAGAACACAGCTGTTCCTCGTGTCGGACCTGCAGCACTATCAAGCACCGGAGCGGAGGTAAGTTATATTTAGCTATAACGTTACTAACATTTTTATTTTTTTTGAGCGCGTCCTCTGACCCAGCACTCAATACCAACTAACAAAATCCGAGCTTGACATAAGTTGTTTTCTTGTAACAAAACTGTCGGAAACGTTCATCAACTATAACTTTTTACAATTCTATAATGTTTTATTTACAAATGCTTGACGCATGGTGTCCTGTCCAAAGTTCTCATCTATCACATATCTGTTGGCAGTCATAGTGTAATGGTAATCAATGGAGATGATCCAGTGTCATCCACGGATACATCCAGGTTTTCAATGGCATTCGGTAGCAACAGATCCCACTCCCTACAACACAAACTTTCCTCCTCTCTGGGCATCTGCTTGCACCTCTTGCAAGAACACCAAAAGTCCCCCGAAATTCTTGGTCTAGCCTCGGCAGCGACTTCGGATAACATTACCTGCGCAACTTCAGCCTCTCTCTTCTCTTGCTCTCTTATCATCCATCTCTTGTAGTTCCGTGTCCGTGTATTCTGGCTCAAATCTGTAGCCAGTAACGTCAAAGTCAAAATCGAATTCTTCGTCTTCGTAATCATTATAATCATCCAAGTTTTTTTGTGGAAATTGTAGCCTACGTTGATGCAGGTAAACAAACGCAGACTGCTCAGCTAGATAGTTTCGTAAACGGCCGGCACACCTTCCCGCTCCCCTACCCCCGACACATAGTACTCCGCGGGAGCAGCGAAAACAAGCAACAGAGAAATGCTTACTTCCAAGCCATGCCAAGCACGTAAAAATGTTCGGATTGAGATACATTTCACAGGAGAGCATACTGAGACCGGTAACAATACACCCTGAACTTCCCGTCTCATTTATTGTACATGAAAGCACATTTATCAAACATTTCTGGTTGCCCCGTTCACTTCCATTGTAGCCCAGTGAGAGCCTACAGGAAATCTGTACCGAACTCAATACTGGAACCGATCAGCGAAAAAATGGACTTCATGGGTCAGGTTCATGGAAGACGGACCGCAAATAGGGTCCAAGGTCCAAAATAGCGAACTTACCCTTTAAACCTCAACTTCAAATGAAACCTTCGTTGGCTAAATCAATAACCTTTCCCTTTTACTGCTTTTATAAGTAAAGTATTTGTGTTTGGTTTCCCTGTAGCATGCCCTTCCACTTTCATACTACCTCCCTACACATCCCTTCCTCTCTCATACTACCTCCCTACACATCCCTTCCTCTCTCATACTACCTCCCTACACATCCCTTCCTCTCTCATACTACCTCCCTACACATCCATTCCTCTCTCATACTACCTCCCTACACATCCCTTCCTCTCTCATACTACCTCCCTACACATCCATTCCTCTCTCATACTACCTCCCTACACAACCCTTCCTCTCTCATACTACCTCCCTACACATCCCTTCCTCTCTCATACTACCTCCCTACACATCCCTTCCACTCTCATACTACCTCCCTACACATCCCTTCCTCTCTCATACTATCACCCTACACATCCCTTCCTCTCATACTATCTCCCTACACATCCCTTCCTCTCATACTATCTCCCTACACATCCCTTCCTCTCATACTATCACCCTACACATCCCTTCCTCTCTCATACTACCTGCCTACACAGCCCCTCCTCTCTCATACTATCACCCTACACATCCCTTCCTCTCATACTATCTCCCTACACATCCCTTCCTCTCATACTATCTCCCTACACATCCCTTCCTCTCATACTATCTCCCTACACATCCCTTCCTCTCATACTATCTCCCTACACATCCCTTCCTCTCTCATACTACCTGCCTACACAGCCCCTCCTCTCTCATACTATCACCCTACACATCCCTTCCTCTCATACTATCTCCCTACACATCCATTCCTCTCTCATACTACCTGCCTACACAGCCCCTCCTCTCTCATACTATCACCCTACACATCCCTTCCTCTCATACTATCTCCCTACACATCCCTTCCCTCTCATACTATCTCCCTACACATCCCTTCCTCTCATACTATCTCCCTACACATCCCTTCCTCTCATACTATCTCCCTACACATCCCTTCCTCTCATACTATCTCCCTACACATCCCTTCCTCTCATACTATCTCCCTACACATCCCTTCCTCTCATACTATCTCCCTACACATCCATTCCTCTCTCATACTACCTGCCTACACAGCCCCTCCTCTCTCATACTATCTCCCCTACACATCCCTTCCTTCTCATACTATCTCCCTACACATCCCTTCCTCTCATACTATCTCCCTACACATCCCTTCCTCTCATACTATCTCCCTACACATCCCTTCCTCTCATACTATCTCCCTACACATCCCTTCCTCTCATACTATCTCCCTACACATCCATTCCTCTCTCATACTACCTGCCTACACAGCCCCTCCTCTCTCATACTATCTCCCTACACATCCCTTCCTCTCATACTATCTCCCTACACATCCCTTCCTCTCATACTATCTCCCTACACATCCCTTCCTCTCATACTATCTCCCTACACATCCCTTCCTCTCTCATACTACCTGCCTACACAGCCCCTCCTCTCTCATACTATCACCCTACACATCCCTTCCTCTCATACTATCTCCCTACACATCCCTTCCTCTCATACTATCTCCCTACACATCCCTGTCCTCTCATACTATCTCCCTACACATCCCTTCCTCTCATACTATCACCCTACACATCCCTTCCTCTCATACTATCACCCTACACATCCCTTCCTCTCATACTATCACCCTACACATCCCTTCCTCTCATAATATCTCCCTACACATCCCTTCCTCTCATACTACCTCCCTACACATCCCTTCCTCTCTCATACTACCTCCCTACACATCCCTTCCTCTCTCATACTACCTCCCTACACATCCCTTCAATAATATCCCAACAATAATATTTGTAAAAAAACGTTGTAGTAAAAGCATTTTCCCTTGCTTACTGTACTATATACAGTACATGATGCACTTTCGGTTTAGAAGACACCTATTTTTTTTCTCCAAAATCTCTCGTATAAATATGTTTAGGAAAGCAAATACTTACCAGTATATTCAGCTACAGCTGTTTTCAGATTAACCGTGAAGCGTTTATCTTGTTACATTAGCGAAAATCCCATACAGTCCACATTTCCACAGCGACCATCTATCGCACTTAGGGCTAAAATATGTTGCTGTTATTGTTTAGAAACACATGCGCTTTTGTATGTTCTTTAAAAAATATATATTTAAATACATTAGGCTACTTGTATTATGGTTATCTCACCAAAAAATATGTTTTCAACGTAAAAAGAAAATGCCAAGTTACTCACGCATAGCCAATACTATGTAAGTCCTTAGTTCCAACTTGAAAAAACTAGACCTGCCTTTAAAAGTATTGATATCAAAATTGGCCAAGTTACAACTAACAATATTGCCTGTCGTAGCTCACACTCATTAAACTAGCTCTATTCCAAAGCAATGCTATCCAAACTTTCTAAATTATTTAATGCACCTTGGCCCTGTGTTTTTTCATGTTAGCATGTGAAGAGATTGTGGTCATTCAAACTTTAAATGTCAAATAACAAAAATGGCCTCATGGAACAACATATCATTTCAATTAATGTTTTAAACAGTTGACAAATAATAATATGTTTATACTTTGTTGTAAAATTTACTTTAGAAAATGTACAGGTTTTAAAATGTTCGTTGCTGCTACAGATTTCTCTGCAATTCGCAAACAGACATTTACACCAAGAACGATAATTTACAATAGAGAAAGGGGGGATGAATAAATAAATGCAGATAAAAAATAGAAATACGTTGAAATATGGTATACATTATTTCATCTCAGTTGTCAAATTCTGTGAAACTGACACCACAATGCAGTGAATAAATACATAATTCCTGCTTTTTGCCTTTTTAGTGGTATTATTTCTTCTTCAGTTACACAGATATCGTGATGTATCGTAGATGAATTGTCTTGCAATGTATCGAGTATTGCAGAATCGCGCTATCGTGATACCATCGTTATCGTGGGCAACGTATCGTGATAGTATCGTATCGTGAGTTACTCTGTGATTCCCACCCCTACAACACATCCCTTTCTCTCTCATACTACCTCCCTACACATCCCTTCCTCTCATACTACCTCCCTACACATCCCTTCCTCTCTCATACTACCTCCCTACACATCCATTCCTCTCTCATACTACCTCCCTACACATCCCTTCCTCTCTCATACTACCTCCCTACACATCCATTCCTCTCTCATACTACCTCCCTACACAACCCTTCCTCTCTCATACTACCTCCCTACACATCCCTCCTCTCTCATACTAACTCCCTACACATCCCTTCCACTCTCATACTACCTCCCTACACATCCCTTCCTCTCTCATACTACCTGCCTACACATCCCCTCCTCTCTCATACTACCTCCCTACACATCCCTTCCTCCCTACACATCCCTTCCTCTCCCATACTACCTCCCTACACATCCCTTCCACTCTCATACTACCTCCCTACACATCCCTTCCTCTCTCATACTACCTCCCTACACATCCCTTCCTCTCTCATACTACCTCCCTACACATCCCTTCCTCTCTCATACTACCTCCCTACACATCCCTTCCACTGTATCAGAGGAATGCAACTTGAGCCTGTGGTCCAAGTTGCTGGCTGGCGTGGTGAAATGACCCCACAAATCATTTAGCAAAAGATTATTTCAGAATACCTATGAATGGCAGTAAGTGCAGAGATTGCCATTGTCAGTGGTGTGAGCATGAGCAGTGGGAGCAGGAAGTTGTCCTCATCAGTTCCTCAGATCAGCAGCTGGGGCTGAGACACAGAACTGATGTGTCATCCATGTCAAAGGTCGCCGAGCCGGCAGGTTTGATTAAAGGCTAGACGAACTATGACGGGGAAGACGTGGGGGCAGGTTGCGTGGCAATCTGAAAAACGGCTTCGCGTTCCTTTTGAACCACCTCTCTTCTTTTATTCTGACAATGGAGTGAGGTACTCCATTTCGACTCTGGGAGGAAAGACGAGCGTTAATTGCCTTTTTTCGCCAAAGAGTTGGGAGGCTGCATGAAAGCACAAGCGTAGCGTACCATCTGTAGCAGCCCTGCACTGGAGGCAATAGCCCTGAGAGCCCACATTCTGCACTGACACCACTGTTTCTATTGCGGAGTTGTGTGATTTAAATTAGGAATAATAATCCCACAGGTTAAATAATTTAGCCTTTCTTTTTACTTTTTAATAGTCTGGGCAGCCAGCGTACCCCGAACCGTCCCATCAGAGTCTGTATCCCCGGATAGGAGTCCCAGACACATGTTCCAATTAGGTAAGATGTTGTCGTACAAAGTGAGTAACTTCCTCCTCGAGTGTTTGTGTACCTGTAGTTATGTTCCTGTGGCGGCCATTTTCACTTTTCATACGCTTGAAAGCGTCGTATACCTCCATGTCATATACCTCTGTGTGTTCTCCAACGGAGGCCATCCTTCAGTGGCATATATTCTTCACAACTCGTGTCATTTTCTGCGTTCCTTCACAGCTTTTGTGGCAAGGGGCGGTCAAATTCACGGTCAAGTGTGCACATCTCACAGCACAGAAAGCTCTCAACCTTTGTTTACATTTTTTGAGAACAGTGCTTGTCTGTAGTCATATACAGCATTTATAGCTAGAATACTACATTTTGTGCATAAATTACAGTGTGTTTCCAAAAGATAAACTCTCAGATGTTGGAAAAACCTGGGGTTGAATCCAAAGAACTGGATGAATTTCAGACTCTATGTTTTATTGCACATAATAAAATAAATCTGAGGGTCTCCACGCTCTGTTTTCACATTCTGATGCACAAATGAACTAATTTGGTGCATTTGCATTTCTGACTGCATATCCACATATAGGTATTGGGACGTAAAGGCTGTTCCAAGGCATGCTTGTCTGAGTTGCATAGTCTTTCAAGGTGTCCCACATAGCAAACAGCCACATTCTGTTTGATTTCATAAATAATTTCAGTCACCGGGGGGACACACTTAGTTTTAGGCTCAAATATGTTGTTTACCGACGCCACATGTTAGCGGGACAGACGCCGAGCGCCGCTACACAATAGGGGCGCCTTTGTGTTTGCAGAAGGCAGGAATCCCACCCAGGGCTCCAGCGCCTGGCACAGAAACAAGAGTGGCTCTTTTCGCAGGGTGTTTGTGTGGAAGCTCCACTCATCCTGAATGGCTGGGGGGGGAGTGTAGGGGGTCCCAGCAGAAAGAAGAGCAGTACGCGCCTTCTTACCGGCGTAATGAGACACGCTCCTTAAGAGCCAATCGTCAAACATTGAGAAGGGGGGAAATTAATCAATTTTGCAAATATGTCTCCTCCGCGCATACCCACACCTGTTCGTATTCCTGATGGTAACCTCAAACATTCAGTTATTTAACTGCTTTCGACTCATAATCCTCCATCTTAGTCCCACTTGCAGTGTTAGATTAATGATGGCTAAAATTATAATTCATACACATTATTCTTGAAAATATTTATATATAGTTGTAGCTTTAAGGAATGTGTGACTAGGCCAGTTTCTGCATTTACACAATATATTTCTACTGTGTTGTTTATTTTTTTTATGGTAGTTGTATTGTTACGATATGTCAGTCAGCATCTATCTTTTGTCCTGGAAAGTCCAGTTTCAGTTAATGATTCCACGTGAAAAAAATCCTTTAACAGGAGTGTAGATTACAGGCAAAAAAAAATGTTAATCAGACCATCAAATGAATAACTAAAGTGCTGTAATAAAATAAACACTGAAAGAAATATCTGAATTTCTAAATAAATCTAAATAGTACAAAATAATAATAAGTGGAATAAAAGACTAAAAGAGAAGGATGGAAAGAGAAGAGCAGGAAAGAAAGTTGGTATGGATGCAGAAAGAGAGAGAGCAATGGTAGAAGAGAGCATGAGTATCCTCAGCTGAGCAATAAATATTTTCATCTCCAAGGCTGACATTTTTCTGACATTCGGTCACCCCTCTACACAGGCAGAGCTCACTTATCGCTACCTTTGAAAGCGTTGAGGGAACCCGTGTGTCTCGATTAAATGAGAATTGTTCACGGTCATATTATAGTTTTCTTTTTAATTGGTTGCACTAATTTTGAAAGTAGATGCATTGCATTGGGGTATTGTGTACATTTTGGAGATTGCCGGTACAGCGTTTTTTTTTTCATCACGTTTGTGAAAATGGTCATAAAGGGTATACAGTCTGCTTGAGAGATCAGTGTGAACTCAGTTTAGTTTGATGGTGTGTGGACAGTTTATGTTTAATATTTCACGACTGAAATATTCTGGGCAATATTTCAGCCGTGCCGCTGACTAAGTTGGGCAAAACCCATTATGCAAAAGTTAATAAAACTGAAATTTAAGAAATTTCATACCAGTAGTTCTGAAATGTATACAGTATCTGTCTAATTAGGGCATGAAAATTCAGTATAAGTTTATTTTTACTAACAATATTTTAAAAGCGTCAGTGTATTACAGGTGTTGAAATAAATGCTTTAGTCATAAAGATTTATTTTGTTTTTGCAAAGTTGTCTAATACTGCAGCTTTATAGTGCTATTGATTTATCCGTACCACCATGCACACACATCCGCACTCACTTTGGTAAAACACATGGCTCGTCAGTGTTGATGACTAAATCGCAGTATTGGTTTTGTGACAAGACAGATTGCATGTTGAAAATGGCCCTTGATGCCTCAAAATCCACAGCAATTAACAGCCTCTTGTTTATGACAGTAAACAGCAATACATCTCCTTCAGGAGGGAGGCGGTACCTGGCTTGCGCGGAGCGGAGCGGAGCAGACCGTGCAGTGCGGGGGAAAGCGCGCGAGGCGGCCGGCCAGCTGGAGCTGATTTCCTTATTTACACTGCGCCAGAAATTAAACGCGGCTTACGATGTCACGTCAAAGACGTTTTTACTATGGTGTCTGCGTTCATAAGTACGAGAGTGTTTTACGCCGTTTCTCACCTCCTTGACACGCTGAGGCACCGGGATCCAAACAGGCCGATGAAGGAAGACTCCCTCTACTGGCCTGAAGTGTCAGCGCACAGAACCTTTCCTGTGATTGGCTTAAAAGGCTAATAAGCCAAACTCCTGGATTCAACCAAAGCAACCAAGTTGTTCTAATGGAAAAAGGATACAGGATAACAATGTAACACGGTGTGGGTTTTTTGCCCTTAAGACTGCTTGATTTTTTTCAATTTCAGACTTTATATTAATACAAAAAAAGAAAATAAAAGTGTGCTTTTTATTTGTGTTGCTTTTCTTTGTTTTTACCTTCTTTTTTGCTTTTGACACCCTAACACTTGTACCTTCAAATGTTTCAACGGTTTTCTTTTAATCTAGGGGCAATTTATAGATCTACCGCTACTTATGTGCAGAACTGTATCCAAACTAAGAGGCACTTTATTCTTTTGCAGTTGGTGTTTTATTGGGTTTTAATTGCAGGTTCACTTGTCAAGGAGACATCCCTTCCAGTGTCTCATATTCTTTTGCATTGCAAGGGATGATATAGAAAGTGGTAGGAAAAGAACTCTCTGAAAGGGCTTTCATTTTATCGCTCACCTTGTAGTTGTTAAGCCCTATTTCAGTCTCACTCGAAGGATACCGGGGAGTCGAGTTAAAAAGGAAAAGTAGTCTTCGCCCCCAGAGGCACCTCGAACAGAACAGCACTTTTTTTTGGAAGTACATATTTCTCCAGAATGTCAGTTTTAGCCTTTTCAAAAGGGGCTCCTGTGGACGGGAGCTGGCGGGTAAAGTCTGCGCAGAGCGAAGAAGAAAGAGCCAGGAGTGCTGCTGCTGATGCCGTGCAGCATGCGCACCGTCCTGTCTCACTGATGGAGGTGTGGGAGTGGGTACCCACGTTTGCCATGGATTTTTCATTTGTGCTCCTCCTTGGCGGTATGGGTGTCGGATTGGGTCCCCGCGCTCGGACCGAAGGTTATTTTGCATTCTGCGTAGGCGACGTAGGTGTGGGAATAGGTGCCTGCCTGCGTTCGGTGGGAGTGATACGTTTTGTGTTTCTCGTGTTGAAGATGGCAGCCGGTAAAAGAGCAGGTTCCCATATTTAGACCGGAGCTTATTTTGTGTTTGGTGTTTGTGAGATAGGTGTGCTGGTGGGCATCTGTGTTGGGAAAGAAGGCTATTTTGTGTTTGGTGTTCGTGAGATAGGTGTGCTGGTGGGCATCTGTGTTGGGAAAGAAGGCTATTTTGTGTTTGGTGTTTGTGAGATAAGTGTGCTGGTAGGCATCTGTGTTTGGAAAGAAGGTTATTTTGTGTTTGGTGTTCGTGAGATAGGTGTGCTGGTGGGCATCTGTGTTTGGAAAGAAGGTTATTTTGTGTTCCATCTTGACAATGAATGTCTGGGAGTGGGTGTTAGTCTGTGGGCTGACGTTGTTTTTGTTGTTGGAGGAAGAGGCCTTGCTGCTCAGAAGCTCAGGAACCTTCAATACCCAGTGAAAAAAGGAACACATTCCGCTCTGTCCTACTCGATCCAGCAAAACACCACCACCACAGGCCAGCATGGTGCCAATTAGTATGTTGCAAGCAAACATATGCCCCCACTGTAGTTTCTGATTAAAGTGCATATTGATGGTATAAATTACCTCTGAGTACAATAGATTGTTGGGCATATATATGTAAATGTTTAATTAACCCATGCCTAAATCACTGGGCTGGTTAGAAGCAGAGGTATTAATCCACTGATATCAGCAATAACCTGGGTCCTCAGCCCAAAGTGTGGCTCCATGTGACAGATTAATTTGGGGTACTACAGCAGTTTACCGCTCCTTATTAGCATAACAGCTAACTCAATTCATTAAGGGGCTCTTCTCTGTGTTTGTGTTTTTCTGTAGTTTGGTCCTGAGAGGGCGGCAACTTTGTGTTTTCTCTATAATCTTGGACCAGGGCCTAGAGCAGCAAAAGGCCTATTCAGACACAGTAACACCAAACACGAATTATCTTGATATTCTGTGAATACATGGCACAGATTCCACTGCTAATTATTTTATTTGCGCATTATTCCAATTGATAGCTTCACATTTTCTCACAGTAGACATTTTATTTTAACCTGAGCATTTGAAAGTGGTAAGAACATAATTTAAAAAAATGATCAGAACATAAAGTATGAAACGTTCCCCTTGTTGAAGCTTTTAAAGGTGATAAAGGCGATCACACTTTGATGAAGATGACTGTCTGTGCAGCTTTTTTTTTAAAAATTTTTGAATGCATTTCAATGTATTTAATGATGTATCTTAAATTAATATTATTTTTGGTGAAATTGGAGCGTTTTTGCGCATGTAGTCTGCCGTCAAAAAGTTGGCCAGAGATGGCCAGGCCTGTTTAAACCCTGCCGGTGTGAACGGTGTTCTTATGGCGGCCTGTGTGATCAGGTGCTGCTGTGTGCTGTGGGTGTTTGAGCTGATAACAGAAAGGAGCGCGGACCGCGCGTGCGCAGGGCCCGTCCTGTCTCGGGGGGGGGGGGGGGGGGGGGGGGGGGGGGGTCGCTGCTTTGCCTCTAAGGTAAGAGCGGGATGCGCAGGATTTTCGGAATTAATCACCGCGCTCGGGTGCCTTGTGTGCATTTGAGGGTGGGGGTGGGAGAGGCAATTACGGCGCCCCGGCTGGCCATCCAGTCGCAGTGACACCCTCCCCCAGGCGGCGGCAGTGAGACAGGGGGCACGGGGGGGTGGGGGGGTGGGGGGTGCTGCCAGAATGCCTGCCATCCTAGACACCTGCCCCTGTCTCTTTTGTCAACTTTTGGCTCCTTAGGCTTCCAACAGAAAGCAGCTTTGCATAGCTAAATTCTTTTTTTTCCCCTCTTTGTTTAATTAATTAAACATTAAATGAAAACAAGATAAGCTGTTTTTTTTATTTATTTAACAATCCTGCATGCTTACTTATTGCCTTCAATGGCCATTTATCCTTGGCAGGATTTTGTTGAATTAAGTTTTTTGTTCTTCTTAATTTTTGTATTTTTTTGTATTTTTTATTTATCTGAACAGTAAAGGGAATTTTAACCAATTGGATGTAATAGATTTTGTTTTAGGATGTCTGCATATATGCTTTTATTTTGTATGCCACCTCCATCTTGTTGTCAGGAGAATAACAAATAGGCCTATGCAGTATATTAGCTATGTGAGTATTTGGATGCATTATCCTTAATGTTATTAGGATTTCTCCTGCTGTCAGTGTTTTTTCTTCTGGTAAACCGCAGTAAAGTAGTAATAAAGTTTGTTTTTCTTTTCTCAGGTAGAAGAAAACATGTCACAAAGGAAGTCTATTCTTTACTTGTTGTTTTATATTGGAATAATCCAAGACCTGCCTCTCAGATTGCAAAATAGGGATCGTTATTTTTGAAAACCGACATCTGTTTTGTTGCTTTAAATATTTGCAGTCTCGTTGTTAATGGGCAAATACCCTATTGACACTTCACACAAAATGAAATCCGCATGAATATTTAATGGCCTTTAATATAAAGACTCTAAAGACTTGTGTATGCACCGTACAACAATGCTGTTGTTTGTTCCCCCAGGAGACACCGACATTAAAGCTAACCTCTCCGCTGCTGTTTGTGCGCGCGGCTCTTCATTACCAGCACTATTGAGGTGGGGAATGGAAGGATCCAGCACGAGGTAGAGCAAATAAACACCATAGCAACATTATCTCTCCTGGATACACAATATTCGAGAATGGAGAGTGGGTAAAATTAATACTGGCACATTTTGGAAGTGGAAAACAAATTGCATTTTATTTGCAGGAGTAGCGCGTCATCTGATATTGTGCGTTGCGAGTTAGCACTGCCTTTCCTGTTTATTCAGAGTTAATTTCTGTTTAGGTGTTGAACATAGTTTTGTTTTGTATCTAAACTTGGATACGAGACAGGAAATGAAAGTAGTCTATTTCCCCTCTACCTTTGAATATATTGAATTATCCCATCAACCATCAATCTATATATTCTTGAGTAAAAAATATTAATATAATACAGAAGGCATCATTTATGGGCAAAATTTATTATTCTGTTGATCAATTAAACTTTTTTTCAGTTTGCTTTTTACGTTTATGTAAAATTTTCGACAGTTTTGCATTAATATCTCCCCTACATAATTATTTTATTTAATAATATTTTTCGACCTTGAAAAGTACATAATATGGCACACGAAGGATGTCGCACCGAACCCAGCATTCCTCTCCAGATTTCGTGGTGAATTTTCGAGAAGAATGGGGGGTGACTTGGGAAAGCTGTCAAAGGACTACGAAAAAAACCCGAAGAGATCTCTGAGTTACGAGCTCTTCAAAACTCTCTCGGAACTGAATGATTTTCTTTATTTCTTTTTTAAAGTCTTTCTCCTTCCTACTCCCGCGCTTGTCTTCTCTCAGAATAATTCCTCCAGCCTACAGCGATCACTTTGTGAGCGACTTTTTAAGCGCGCGTCCGATTCTGACGGGAAGCAATGATAACAGGATCTGTTCGTCTCTCTCTCTCTCTCTGTCTCTCTCTCTCTCTCTCTCTCTCTCTCTCACCGGGGGAAAGTGACAGGCTGGCTAATTGGGACTAATCAACTGGCAACTCGGGTTGAGTGGCACTGGAGTGATCTGAAGAGAAATGGCATTGACCCAAAGAACTAGGAACCGCCTTGGGCCGCGCTGATACCGCCTCGTCTTCCGCCACGCCACACGCAGCCCCGTAGCATATTCAAATTCAACTACTGTAGCAGCTTCTTTCAGATTCTTGGGTCAAGAACAAAAAAAAAGAGAGAGACAGAGAAAACTCAGATAATCAAAAAAGATAGCGAGACAGTAAAAAGAGCACTGCTTGACGATTTTCCCACTGCACATTAAAAAAGAGCGGTCTTGTTCACAGAAGTGCGCTACATTATTCCTTTTTATTATTTCACTTACAGCTATTGCTTTGAATTACAGAGGAATCTCTGTTAAGAGTAAGGGGGGAGGAATCAAAAATTCATCAGAAGGAGTTGTGGAGAGGGCGAGGAGAATGTATTTTGTGCTGGAACCAACATTTGCGAAAGTTCCAGCTCCTTAAGCAATTATTAGCGGTGATAGTTTGACATGCTCAAGAGTTGTCAACAACTGGCTTTAAACAAAGTACAAAGCAGAAATAAACAGTGCCCCGGGCGAAATTAACTTGGGGACGTGCAGCTCCATGAATTATACATGCCATCCGTTTCAGCAGCGCGTGTAGCCTATATCAGGAAGCCCCGTTCCACTGAATGCCATAGTATCAGCATGTCTATATGTAAAGCAGCGGTAGAGATTGCTAGGATGGAAAGAAGATGAAGAAGAAAAAAGACATGTTACTGTATAAATGGGTTGTATCATTTTCAGTGACACCTAATGAACAACATCGTCCCTCGGGGCCTCATTGTCACTTGGTCTTTTCTTTCCATTTGTTTTTCAAGCTCAATTAACTAGTGTTCACCCAGAAATTAATTCTCTTCCCAAAGCTCCCTTTTTAATCCAGCTAATTAGCCAACTGCTTAAGACATAAAAGAGAAGTTTTATCTCTTTAATCTCCTATTCCCTTCTAGTTCTTAGAAACAAAAACGAGGAGTGTGTTGGAGAGCTTATTTTCTCAGTGCAAATTGTAGTTGGTAGCATTCAGCAGCATTTTCGTCTATTATTTTATTTTAATAGATTGATCTGTGCACGACTTGTTCGAAGTCTGTGTCGTTTATTTATTTATTTATTTATTTATAGGGGAATGGGAAAATAAATTTGTGCTCTTTGCGACCACACACACACGCAATCTAAACCTGGTAATAAAACTTGTAAACCTAGAACCCCTTGAAGGACGTGCTTTCAGTGATGAGTTGTGCATTAATCCCAGCAGGTCTCCTCTGCGGCGCATTATGGCTGATCAGACCAGTGCGGGGTTAATGCATGTACAGTGTGACAATTCAAGTTCGGTGCCACAGCCAATGTGCCCTGAATCACAAGCCGAACGGCTAAAAAGAAAGGAGCATTCAGTACATGTCTCATCTGCATGAGATATAGACAATGTATGGTAATTCCACATTTTTTTATTATTATTTAATTTTTTGCACATTTCAGTATGTAGGTTGCATTGCGTCCCAGTGGAAGTTATGGATAAGGTCCGCGTATGAATAATGCAACGTTCGCGTGTGCCGGCAGTGCTGTCCCATTCACGTAGCATCTGTTAAAACTTCGGTCTCAGATGCTAGGAACGAAGCAGTGGACGGACAACCTGGTGGGTCCATAACATCGGCTCCAAATCTTCACGATGGCGGTTGCTACCGCTTCTCCATGTAATTTGCCGCTAAATATGTGTAGTGGGCCGTATGTGGCGGTCTTCGTCCGTACGCCTCTGTATGTAGAGTTCCCCTTGGTCTGTTCACACGCGCAGATCACCTCAGTATAGAGCTCCGCTCCTCTGGGCATGGCCTCCAGGGCCCCATTGCTTTTCCCCAGCTGAGCTGCTCACCGCCGGTTATGATTAAGACTGTATGATGGCCTAATCCGGGCCTGGACAGACCCCCCTGGAGGAGGGGATCTGCCTTTCCAATCCTTTAATTGCTGCTCCCTTGAGCTCACCTCTAACCTGTAAGAACTTTGCTCGCTGATCTCCCTCCACTCCGACGACGTCTCAAGAAAATTGGCTCTCGAAGCAGCTTGCGTAGATCAAGCCTGCTTTTTTCAAATTTAGTTTCGTTTTTATCCGCCGCATTCTGAATAAACAGCGCCCGCCGCAGGTTCGAATGGGGTCGTATTGCGTCTGTGTTCGGGCCCAGAGAACGTTCATCTTCACCACATCCACGGAGCGCTTCCTGTGCCCGCTTTCACGCAAGGCAGCATCCGAGCATCCGGTTGCAGTCTAGGGCAGTGAAAAGGCCACGGCGGTTCTCTCTAGCGGTTGTCATAGCTTTGACTCTCCATAAGGTGGTACACGGCACGCCAGAATGCACCAGGAACACATCAAAAATCTCTGCGATGTACTTAGCATTACCAAGGAGAGATGAGAAGACCGTCCTGGGACTCCTTTAAAACTGCCTTCCCTAAAATGCTAACATAATGTATGGGTTAGAGCAGGGGTTCCCAAACTGTGGGTCGATTTGAGGATGGGATCACCTGAAATTTTAATTTAAAAATTTTTCTGAAGATAAGAATATAAAGTTTTTTTGTCTCTTCCAAATATGTGAATGTACTACATGTCCAACATTTCAACAACCCAAATATAAAAATTTAATCGCTACTTGATACATTTCAACCAATCACAGCTTGCATCTACTCTGTGATTCATGTAATTTTCAACAGAGGTGTGCATGCGTTCGTGCACGTGTGTTGGGTGTTGGGGTCACATACATTTGTGAGCATTAATTTGGGGTCGCATCAAAAAAAGTTTGGGTACCCTTGGGTTAGAGAGAGTACCTCATTTGGCCAAATTATTATCAACAAATGTTGAGCTGGGTCATATCCGTATAACAGGTCATATCCGTATCGCAGGTCATATCTGTATCACAGTAGTTTTGATGGCTGCTGTTTCATTGCATTTCCCTCAAAATTTGCTTCATTCTCAGTAAGTGATGATTTATCCTGTAATATGAGTCAAATGTCAGGGCAAATTTTATATATATATAATATATATAATATATATAATATATATTATATATACACTACTCACAAAAAGTTAGGGATATTCGGCTTTCGGGTGAAATTTCAGGATGAACCTAAAATGCACTATAACCTTTACAGGTGAAATTAATTTGACCTTCTCTAAACTTTTGAATGCACATGTCCAACTATTCAATGTTTCAGTACTTTTTGCACAACTTGCTGTTCTCTAACAAGGAGCTGAACGGCAAAATTCACAACAGGTGTTTGATCCATGAATCGACCAATACATTTCCTGGTTCAATTAGAATTGGTATTTAAACAGTCCTCTTCATCATGCTGTTCACATTTTTACATCATGAGACCAAGACGACACCTAACAATTGATCAACAGTACCTCGCCATTGCGAGGCTTCAAACAGGATGTTCTCAGAGGGAAGTGGCCACTGAGCTTAGAGTGTCACAGAGTGTCATCAGCAGGTTGCAACAGAGATACAGAGAGACTGGAAGAGTCACAGAAAGGCATAGAAGTGGATGTCCTTTGGCCACATCCCACACTAATGACCCACACTGTAACACATGACCGCTTCATTGTGAACAGTGCCCTGCGGAACTGGATGATGAATGCCACTCAACTCCAGGCACATTTAAGGGAGGTGAGAGGCACCCAAGTGTCACGTCAGACCATTCGAAACCGTTTACATCAGCGTGGTCTGCGTGCTAGACGACCTGCAAGGGTACCTGACCACACCACCAGGCACAGGCGTCATCGTCTTGCATGGGCCAGGGAGCATTTACGCTGGACGAGGGACCAGTGGGCCTCAGTGCTGTTCTCTGATGAAAGTCGATTCACGTTGAGCAGAAATGATGGCCGCCAACGATGTTGGAGACGTCAAGGAGAGCGCTATGCATCAGCCACTGTTGTCACCAGACGACCCTTTGGTGGTGGCGGTGTTACAGTGTGGGCAGGTGTGTCTAGTCAATACAGAACTGCCCTACACTTTGTGAATGGTACAGTGACAAGCCCATACTACCTGAATAACATCATTAATCCAGTCATTGTGCCCCTGCATGAACAACACAGGCCTAATTTCATCTTCATGGACGACAATGCTCCAGCTCATCGAGGTCGCATCATTAGGGAAAGGCTGCTGGAGACTGGGGTACCTCAAATGGAGTGGCCTGCACTTTCTCCAGACCTGAATCCCATAGAAAACCTATGGGATCAGCTGACTCACCGTGTAGAGGCTCGTAACTCTGTACCCCAGAATCTCAATGACCTGAGGGCCGCCCTTCAAGAAGAGTGGGATGCCATGCCTCAGCAGACAATAAGTCGACTTGTGAACAGCATGAGACGTCATTGTCAAGCTGTAATTGATGCTCAAGGGCACATGACAAGTTATTGAGACATTGACATTTTTGTTGTGGTATACCCACCACTGTTGTTGGCTTTTGTTTCAATAAATTGTTTGAGATGAGGAAATCACCATTGCAGGCTTCTACTTAAATGCCCTACTTTCATGATACGTATAATATCACTGTAGCGTGAACTTACATTTTCCATAAATTTCACCCGAAAGCCAAATATCCCTAACTTTTTGTGAGTAGTGTATATATATATATATATATATATATAAATATTTACACTTTACACTTACACTTGTAAATGTGTAACCAAAAAATGATGTGAAGTTACCTGAAACACACACACAGTTGGGTTCTCCCTTTGGAAACATGCTCTATGCTTGTCATTTGACAGGCTGGATATTGTTTGTGGCGAGAATAGCTTATCTCAGCAAATAAACACACCCTACTTATACTGACAGTATTTTCTTTCTCTTTCCTTTTTTAAATATCCTGGTTGTTAGCCTGGATAGCTATCAGCTAAAGGTAAAGCACCATGCCCATAACCAGACTATCAATGGTATCTGGGCGGCAGTGTAGTATAATGGTTAAGGAACTGGCCTTGTAACCGAAAGGTTTCAGGTTTGATTCCCAGGTAGGACACTGCCGTTGTACCCTTGAGCAAGGTACTTATACATATATACATATATACTTATACATATATACATGGATAATATTTAAAAAATGCTAAAAAGTTGTGTAAGTCGCTCTGGATAAGTGCGTCTGCTAAATGCCTGTAATGTAAAATGTAATGTATCTCATTGATCATTACACTCTTATGAACAAGACCACATAACATTTAGTCATGTGCATTTTGGCAGTGTGAAATAGTAATTTCTTCATTTACCTTTTGGCATTTTGGCAGTGTGAAATAGTAATTTCTTCATTTACCTTTCAAATGTTTTATTTAATTCTCCCATATTTTCAAAGTTTTTGTTGTGCATGGAAATCCTACATGTCTTGAAATATCTAAAAATATTTTTGTTCATGGTGCTCAGCTCAGTGCTCAGCTCAGCCCTGTTTGTGTATTTGGAACAAACAAAGCATGTTACAGTAAGACTATTTTCACAATTAACTTGGATATTGACAAAACACACTTCAAGCATGCAGAAACAGACTGTAGATTTAAACTGTACTTTATATGCAAACCCTTTATGTTTGGTTGAATTATGTGGGTTTAAATGCGTCCTGCCACCAAGCTCAGCATGCGAGAGCATTCACCTTCCATCGTAATGCCACATCAATAATCAAATAATCAGCGGCCCATGAGCAAACAGAAAGCGCTGGCCTTAGCACATTTAAAAGCGGCATTTCAGCGCGCGCCCATTAAGTTATCTCTCTGTTATTTATTTCCTTTCCTTGTTATTAACGCCGCAAGCAATATTATTCTAATTATATCAGTCCAATCAGCAGTATTGCGTGTCCGGGCTCATTTGCATCGGCAGGAGCTTTGTCTTTTCAAACTGCCGTATTAATTCAACGAGACGGCAAGCGCTGAAACGGACTCGGGAAGCGAAGGTCGCGCACGGGCGTAATTGTGTTCGTCCCACACGGGATGACGAATAGCGCTGCCGAGAGCTTCCCATGCACAAATGAACATCACACTAATACATTAGTTTGCCCTATAATATCAATATGTGTTTAGTTCTGGGTGGGCGTGACCGTCAAGTTGGCCGCCTATAGTTAAAGGCACGTGGGTTTGCTATAATAAGTCAATTCCATAGATTAATCATGGCTTCATTGCCAGAGTGGCTGTGTTTCAGAACCTGTGGAAGATATGCCCTAGACAGTTTAAGAGTGGTCCTTGAGGTATTATAGAAGCTTTGCCACACGGATTTCTACATTTCTAAAAAAACATTATCATGATTTCAAAAAATGACCAATTGTAGTTTATCCCTTGTCACCCCTCAACATGCATTTTTATGTATATTTAAATATGAATATATTTTATATATATTTTGTGGCTAGTTTGAGCATGACAAAGTGCACTGAGTACCAGTGCATGCTGGACAAGTATACTTGTGCTTATCAACAACAATTAGATGTTTTCAAAAATGCTAAATGTAGCATGAATAAGCAGCAGCCTCAATACTGATAGGTAGACTAAAATAGTAGCATTCTTGAGGTTGTGCTTTTCCAGGCCACAGGTTACCTAGACTCTTGAGTCCCACTGCACAAACCTGTGAACACCATTAACTATTGCAATTTACAGCTGAATCATTCATCCATTCATCTGGAATGAACACAACAAAAACCCGTTCTCCTAAAGTACACAGGTAAAGGAATTTTTTTCTCATCTTTTTTCTAAGGAAAAAATAAAATAATGAAAGCACATCACAGATCTCCGTTGCCTGTTGATAAGAGTAAAGAGAGAGATAGAGAGAGGGGAAGAGAGATGTAGAGAGAGAGAGAGAGGGAGAGATGCAGTGAGAGTTTCAGAGCTGATAATAGTGTTTAATTTATCACTTCCTCCGGTGTGTGACCTCTGCGTGTCCCTCTTCCTCCACCTCCTCCACAGCTGCTCCAGTTAATTGTTGGAGCCAAGAGTAAATGAAAATCAACTGGGCTAATAATGAATAGAGGCCATTACTCTCTGCGGCGCACAGCTCAGCTCGGCTCGCCAAGCTTCAGCAAGAGACATCACATCGACCACCCCCACCCCCACCCCCACCCCCACCCTGACGCGTGGGCATCCCTGCATGTCCGCAACCCCCCGCCCCCACCGCCCCATCTATGGGCAGCAGTGTGGCGTAGAGGGCCAAGACACTGGGCTTGTAACCGGAAGGTTGCCGGTTGGATTCCCTTTGCGTTTATCTTGAATCTTTTTGGAGGAACCAGTTCTTATCTATTTCTTGCTGAATCAAACTGGATTTCTTACCGTATCCTTGAGTGATGCACTGAACCCAAATTCTGAGGGGGGAATGTACGTGGTTTGCTGCTTGCCACATCGTGCCTACAGTAACAAGCGTACATTGGTAGATGAATGCCATATCTACAATAGTGTGGTGGAATGTGGCATTATAGCATACAGTGGCTTCCTAAGATATAATGACCCCAGATATATAATACGGCCTGTCCCCGTAGAGCGGGACTTGTCCGTGTTGAACAAGTCTGAGTGGCCGTACTGTCGCCCGTCTCACCCCAAAGTGGGCGGAAGGTAGTGAGTCACATCGGCGCATATAAACCAAGAAACCATTTCCTCCCTGACCCGGGCCTGCAGAGAGAGCGGAACCAGCCCACGCTTCAGAGATCCGTGTTCTTGCCCGAGTGCATGGCTCTTTTTTTTTTATGTCTCACACCCCTGTTGCCGACCTGCTGTCTGTGTATATATATATATATATATATATATATATATATATACGGTGTTGGGGTGGCCCAGGAGCTCCCCCACGCAAGCTCTGTCAGTTGGCCCCTGGAGCTCACACTGAAGGGCGGGGTGGGGTGGGGGTGGGGGGGGGGGGGGGGGGGTGAGGGGGATGGGGGGATTGAGACTTCATTATGACCCGTCATCAATCCTTCCTTTTTCAAAGGCATTACATTCATCAGCAAAATTAAAAAAGTGTCATGTCTCCGGTGATTTGTATTCTTCCATCAAAAAACACACACCTTCAGAGTACTTCAATTTGCATATTCTTAGGGTGTAATAATAACTCATTGGGTGACCCAAGTCTATAAAGAGCCGGGGAATATATTAGTCCCCTAACATGATTCCAGTGGAAATATGAAAGGATGGGGTGGTCAGAATTGATAAAAGCCAGCAGCAGTCTTCTGATGAGGGACTTGGATCTGCAGCGGGCGGCTATGCAGGTCCTGCTTAATAAAGCAGTCACAGGGTTTGATTGGACTCTGATTGGAGACGGCGATGGCGATTGCGTTCCCCACAGTGATTTTCTGTGCGGATTCTCCAGCGGAGTTAGAACCCGCAAGCCATCTGCGGGTGGCCATTGCGGGGTAGACAGTCCCAGACGGGTGGGGATTACAAAATTCTCCAGACAGGAAGAGAAAGGGTGAAATCAAGCTCATTTTCCAATGGTGTGGTGTGAATAAAAACAAGTCAATATTTGTATTAACTAGTACACTTTTGGTGGAGGAGGGGAGGGGGGGGGGTGCGCTTCAGTGGTGAATAAGAAGTAGAGCCGGTCCTTATCTATAAATTTAAGTCACTTGAATATGCCAGTAACAGCAGGGTTAAAAACAAAACAAATCCTCACTGCTTCAGGAATATGTGTTTGTGCACATTCACTCATAAAACAAAAACAAAACCAACAGCCAGAGAATTTGAAATCCCGTCATGTTCAGGTGCCGGTAATTAACAATATTTTCTAAACTTTGCATCTTCAAACGGCCAACAAATCACCTTCTGTACTCAGCCCCCCGCCAGAGTATGCCCGGTGTATTTTTAGCGTCGTGCGCTGGCGTTTAGATGACATTACAAAGGCCTCCTCTTCCTCTTCCTCTGCAGTGGCTCTGGTTCTGCGCAGCCAGCGCGCGGCGGCACACTGCAGCAGACATGAAACGGGGAAGGCGGTCGCCGAGCCGGAGCCCAGCTCCCTTCCTGCCAGCTATTTTTCAGAAACAAAACATTCCTAAAATATCTTTATTTTGTTTTGATTTGCGGCAAAGTGTACATTAATAAAAATAAACATAGACACAGCATATGCTATGAACCTGCTGCTGCTGTTCTCCCAAAAGATGAAAATCTCTCTGTATATATATATATATATATATACACACACACACACACACACACACACAGTGTGTATGTACACTCTCAGAAATAAAGGTACAGTGCATTTTTCTTTTTTAAGGAACAGATTTTCCAAATGTACCCTGAAAGTACAATAATATTCTTTTTAGCTACTAATTAGTACCTTTTCAATCAAAAAAGGAACAAATGAATTCTGTACTCCTGGCTAGGGCCCATGTAAAATTTTATGTACCTATAGGGAAACACCCCAGTGACAAGCAGTTATACCTCTTTTGATACTTTTTGTACCTTTTTTTCTGAGAGTGTATGTATGTATATGTATGTATATGCATATATGTATTATTTTTGTCTATATTCAAGTCTATCAATATTTCAGTCTTATCTTATTCAGTTTTGTTTGATGTTTGCCACATGGTCCGCAGTTATTCATTATTCTTTCTGGAATGCAGAGCTGGTGCTTTCTTGCGGCTGACAGTTGATTAGAGGAAGGGTAAAAAGAAAAGGCGCTATGCTAATGTAAACATAAGACATGGAAATGTGTGGAGAAGTTGCTTAGATGAAAGTGGCCAGCGCTGTGCATAGCATTAGGCCCTGTTGAAGGCGCGTGCAGGAAGACACAGGCTCGCCCCGCATGCCTTCAAGTTACGGAGGCGAGCGCTCTGGCCCGGACACCAAACGCCTTTGCTGCACTTTGCATATATGCGCTGCTTACCCATGCAAGGGGACGAGGGTAACTGGGGCTCTGAGTGATCTTTGTGACATCGCCGAGTCATTTTGTTTATCATTAAAAGGAACACCTTGTTCTATTATCCATGAGGGACTCCCAGTAATGACTGTAATGGCCCCCCTCAATGTCTTTTCTGGTGGCGAAACCTGACAGCTATCTTTCCATTGCTTTCTGAACTTAGTGTTGATGGGGGGATTAATGTAAGGGGGGGGGGGGGGGGGGGGTGTGAGTAGGAAGAGGGCCCTCTGTGGGGAGAGGAGGGGGACTCAGGTAATTACCTCATAGATCCAGTTTTTGGAGACCTGGGGCTCCCTGCAGAATGGGGCTTTTTATGTGTAATTAGCCCAAAGATGGCGAGGTCTCCCAGTGTGTTTGAGGACGTAGGGACTTTCAGCGTTTGATAAGATCAGCGGGGCCTTGACAAGAGGCGCTGCACGATCACAGCAGGGATGTGTGCGCCGAACGTGCCGCGGCCCGCTCATCTGCCCCCCCTCCCCCTCCCCCGTAGTTCCGCCACTACACGTGTGAGGGGGGGGGGGTAAGTCTCTTTTGACAGAATGCCTTCCTTGTTGTTATGTTTGATATTTGGATGATTAAAAAAAAGAAGGATCTCTGTAGAATAAATCAGCTCGAAAGTCCGTGAGCAAAAATCAAATAGCAAAGAGAAACGCAGGTCTGAGCAGTGTTTTCGTTCTTGTCCTGTGATGTTTTCAGTGGAGCTGCATGAATAGCCAAGGGCTAGCAGAAATTCATGCTCTCTCATCCTGTTTAAAAAAAAAATTCTTCCATTTTAATGATCCACTTCCTGTCCTAAAGTAAAGTTCTCCACAGTAAGTGCTCCACAGCCAGTAAGGGCTTTCGGAGTCCTTTGAAATAAGATGTAAGTATATATTTAGTTTTGTTGTTGAAAGGCTTCTAGGCCTAGCCAGAACATTAAGAGCATTGGCGATGACCACATTCCTGTGGCAATAACAGAAATATTATTTTCACGTGAGGCATTAATGACATGACAAAGAAACGCAAATTCATAAATTTTGTGCATAGATAAAATATTTATGTTAAAAGCAGTACTGTAATATGTGTTTTGTATTTATCAGTGTACTGCATATCTTTGACATTCAATGAAAAGGACAGCAGTAGGAGAGCGTGTATGAAAGTCTGATCCTGATGTAGAGTAAGCAGGAGATCTGTATGAAAGTCTGATCCTGATGTAGAGTAAGCAGGAGATCTGTATGAAAGTTTGATCCTGATGTAGAGTAAGCAGGAGATCTGTATGAAAGTCTGATCCTGATGTAGAGTAAGCAGGAGATCTGTATGAAAGTTTGATCCTGATGTAGAGTTAGCAGGAGATCTGTATGAAAGTCTGATCCTGATGTAGAGTAAGCAGGAGATCTGTATGAAAGTCTGATCCTGATGTAGAGTAAGCAGGAGATCTGTATGAAAGTCTGATCCTGATGTAGAGTAAGCAGGAGATCTATATAAAAGTTTGATCTTGATGTAGAGTTAGCAGGAGATCTGTATGAAAGTCTGATCCTGATGTAGAGTAAGCAGGAGAGCGTTTATGAAAGTCTGATCCTGATGTAGAGTAAGCAGGAGAGCGTGTATGAAAGTCTGATCCTGATGTAGAGCAATTAGGAGATCTGTATGAAAGTCTGATCCTGATGTAGTGTAAGCAGGAGATCTGTATGAAAGTCTGATCCTGATGTAGAGTAAGCAGGAGAGCGTTTATGAAAGTTTGATCCTGATGTAGAGTAAGCAGGAGATCTATATGAAAGTCTGATCCTGATGTAGAGTAAGCAGGAGAGCGTGTATGGAAGTCTGATCCTGATGTAAAGTAAGCAGGAGAGTGTGTATGAAAGTCTGATCTTGATGTACAGTAAGCAGGAGAGCATGTATGAAAGTCTGATCCTGATGTAGAGTAAGCAGGAGATCTTGGTGAGCCTTTAAAGACACCTCTCTCCTGCTTGAGTGAGTTATTTCAAACAGACTATGGGCATACCATGAAAAATGGGAAGAGTGGACAAGAGGTGGTCCCTTGGTATGGCCTAAAGAACGCACTTTTGGGCTTCAATACCTGCAATCAGTGGAAACAATTTTGTGTAGTAAGGAGAGCAAAAGCCGGAAAGGAAAGTTGCGAACTCACAGAGCACATCTAAATCAATGGAAAAATGAGTCTTTCAGACGGAGAGCGACTGTGGAGAGGAAGGAGGAGCACCAGCCGAAGGCGGACCCCCAGCTAGCGGCATCAGAGCGACCACCAGAAGAATGGCGACCGGCGAATGGAGCCATTAAGGCTACAGGCCTGTATCCCCTATTGAACAAAATTGGGAAACAAGAGGATCTGAGCCAGGGGCCTGAGACTACTGTGAGGATGAGGCCAGCGTTGGTGAAAGTGAAAGGGACCCTGGATGTACAGTGCCAGCAAAATCCTCAGGAGGAGCGACAGAAGAAGAAGAGCACCTGATCAATTCATCCCAGGGGAAGAAGGAGATGAAGAGGATGAATAAACCTTCCTGGCCCCATTGCAAGTCCTACCCCAACCAGGGAGACAACAGCCACTCACCAAGTACATCCCATGGCCATTAATGGACCTGGAAAACATGGTCAAGGATTTACCAAGAATAACAGAGGAAGCAGGGCCATGGATAGCGAAGGTAGAGATGAAGATGACTCACCTGCCCCTGTGCATGGGAGATGTTAAGCAGCTGCTAGTAAGATGTGTGGGGCACGAGGTCACTGAAATAATGGACCTGGCAGGCCTGAAAGGAATTATGTACACCCACAAGATGGACGGGGAATCATTCAACAGGCACAGACCAGGTATGTGGGCCGCGTTGAGGGGATTGTTTCCACATGTAGCAAACCTTGCAGAGATAACGAGTGCAGAACTAAAAGAAGGAGAGGACATCCATGATTTTATCAACAGAATGCAGGAGACATGGAACACAAATATGGGACAGCCATTTGATGCATCACAAGGAACATCGACAATGTTCTTTCACATGTTGTGCAAAGCATTGCCCGATCCAGTGATAAAGGCCCTAAACAAGGTTGTGGGGCTTTCCCAGGAGAATTTGGATAAACAAAGAGCCCATCGTGTCCACCACGTGAGGCTGCACAGAGAAAATATGAAGAACTCAGAAGGGCAGAATAAATCTCTAAAGAAGAAGCTGTTACTTCTTCAGATACCCGAAAAGGAGAAAGAAGAACAGGGAATTCAAGCAGCAGTGATAACCCAGCAGATACAGGCTATAGGATATCTAATATTTAGATATAAAGAAAGTACCCCCCCCCCTTTTCTCTCTATCTCTGTCGCTCTCTGTCTATCTCCCACTCACTGACCCCTCTTCCCCCGCCCCCCCCCACACCTTAACCCAATCAGGACAGGGATGCCCTTTCTGTGGAGGTATTTCTATGGGCGCAGAAGGAAAGAAGCTGAGTTCGGTTTTTGGAGTTTCATCTGAGTCTTGTATCTGGGTGGTGTTTGCGGAGTATGGAATTTTACATTTCATCCCTGGACTTTTTGAATGTTCTTCTGTCTGTTGGTTCTGGGACTTTGGTGTTAGGCATTCTGTGGATTACCTTGGGAGAAACCAGCTGTGGTCTGGTATTGTCTTTCATTAATTTCTTCTGTGACTGTAACTTGTCCATGTCTGTAGCATCGATTGTTTGTTAAGGTAGTTGAACCTACGTCTTTAGTTAAGGCATTGAATACTGGTTGTAACTTAATAAATCTCATAATTTTAATCTGATTGTGAGTTGTACATTTTGATAAAGGTTGATCCAACAGGCTGCTCTGCCTATCAATGAATTTGTCGATTTAATTGACAATTGATATCCTTGATAATCATTAACAAATTAAATCAAATAAATAAATTTTAAGTGTTGGATAAGTGAGGAGTTTTAAACGTTGATGCCACTTGTGTTCGGTATTCAGAGTGCTGAACATTAAAAACGAGGGCGTTGGCTGTTAAAACTGCTGGATTCAGAAAATACACATTTTACAAAATCCTCACTTCCCCGACAAGGCACCCCCACCCTCACAACTAGTCCAAGGAGGACAGGGCCCATCCATCGAATGGGCAGGACCAAATTCCCAAAGGCCAGTGTCCCCATGGACAAACCAGGGCCAGTGGCAGCAGAAAGGAGACTGCTGGAAATGCGGGAGGATGGGACACTGGGCCAGAAAATGTCAGAGAGGAAGAGGAAGGGGAAGATTCCAATCAAGAGGCCGTATGAACCAAGGAGCAAACCCTTGTGGGTGGCCCCAGATAATGCCATCACATCAAGGACCTGAGAACCAGATAGCAATGACCCCACAGCAAAACATGTATGGGCAGCAGCAGGAGGGATGGCAGCCACAACAACAATGGGGGATGAGTCCCCATCAAAATCCCCATCAATAGGGATGCCACACCCCTAGGAGCAGAGGGAGAGTGTGAGGCAAGGGAAATGCTATCGATAGCATCCAGCTGTGCCACAAATGAACCACAAATTGATATTCTCATAAGAGGGAAAACATGCAACTTTTTAATAGATACTGGGGCGACCTACTCATGAATTGGTCTGGATGGAGCACACTTGCCACTTACAACACATCATATTAAAGCAAAAGGATTTTCAGGGATAACACAAACTGTTCCATTCACCGAAGAGCAAAAACTGTTAGTGGGGAAGCAACAAATTGCGGCAAGACTCCTATATACCCCTAACGTACCCGTAAACTTGCTAGGAAGGGATCTGCTGTGCAAATTGAATGCCACCATTTCATGCACGCCTCATGGCTGATTTGCATGTTTCCTGGATCATCTGGACAATATGTGATAGACATGTTAAACAAGGAACAGGGTGGCCCAGTAGTCTACTGGGGACAGTGACCACAAGAAAATAATTTGAATGAATATTGGAAGCTATGGACAAGAACATGCCCGGTACTGAAAGAAAGTGTCAGCAAGACAGAAATGAGGGATCAGCTCCACATGATCTTATTCTTCGACCCAACGGAAGAAGATGAAGAGTATGCGCAGGACTTCAAGGAGATAGACGGAAAACAGGGAGTGATACATGCAAGAGGCATCTACATCGGAAAAGAAGGGGTCAGGGCTATGATAGCTCTGGGGGAGAAGAACTTACCAACAGAGCTATGGTACATGATGGGGGACACAGCAGCTCCCCATGTAACATTGGGTGTCAACCCAGGATTTGAAGCAAAAGACATTGGACCGATGGTAAAAAGAATGATGCAGCAGCAGTAATATACCCGGATTGTTGAATGGTGTCTGCCCCACAGATTGGTTCTTATTATTGGACCTAAAGACTCCAGTACGCATGGAGAAACGCACGCTGGAAGTGGAAGCAATAATGACGCTCACAGAAGAACAAGAAGAGTACCTACAGGATGTCCCAAAAGAACTCTGGGCAGAAGGGGGGTACGACATCGGCCTCATGCATTCAGCTGGACAGGTGAAGATACAACTGAAACCAGGCATGATGGGACCCCGGGTCCATCAATACCCCCTGAACAAGGACGCAGAGGAAGGAATTAGCACCACTATACAAGACCTTCTGAAAGCTGGGGTGATATACCCTATAACCAGCCCATGCAACACACCAATCTTACCAGTTAAGAAAACAGGAGGAAAATGGAGGATGGTACAAGACCTCAGACCACTCAATGACCAAGTAATTGCAGACTACCCAATTGTACCCGATCCCTCAACCATATTAACTAACATCCCAAGTGATACAACCCTCTACACAGTTATAGACCTATGTTCAGCGTTTTTCTCAATCCCAGTGCACCCTGAGTCCCAGTATTTGTTTGCATTCACATACAGGGGGCAACAGTACACTTATCAAAGACTGCCTCAGGGATATGTAGAATCCCCTAGCCTGTTCAACCGAATGGTCAGAAATGACCTAGCGGACTTTGCGCCAAAGGGGGGAAGCACTCTCATCCAGTACGTGGACGACCTTCTCCTCTGTAGCCCAAGTATGACTGCATGCAAAGAGGGCAGTAAGAAACTGTTACAAGAACTGGCACTAAAAGGCCACAAAGTATCCAAGTCAAAGTTACAGTTTTGTCAAGAACAAGTGCAGTACCTGGGTCATACTCTTAAGGAAGGGAGCAAATGTATTTCTGCAGAACAAATTGAAGCAATCACAAAGGTGCCCAGACCGAGAATGGTGAAAGAAATGCAGAGATTCCTAGGAATGACGGGGTACTGCAGGCAGTGGATTTGTGAGTATGCGGAAATGGCACGGCCACTAAGAGATTTGTGCCTAAATAAAGCAGGAATACACCAAATTGAGTGGTTCCCAGGGACAGAATAAGCTTTCACTGGACTTAAGCAATCATTACAAACAGCTCCAACTCTGGGACTCCCAGACTACTGGGTTTGCCACAGCAGTACTGACCCAAAAAGAGCAAGAAAAATACAAACCCATTGCCTATTACAGTACGAGACTAGATGCAGTAGAAAGAGGACTCCACATATGTGAGAAAGGACTGGCAGCAGCCGCCTTTGCAGTAGAGAAGGCAACGCGAATAACGGCAGGGCATGAAGTTACCCTGTATGTGTCACATGCAGTAGAAGCACTACTCAGTAGAGGGAAATCGTCCCTAACTCATGGGAGAGTATCAGGATATGAGATCCTGCTCACACAGCCAGGATTGACCATTATCAGATGCAAAGCTGTGAACCCAGCGGAATTAATGATGACCCCAGAAGAAGGCCAACCACATCAATGTGAAAGAGTGGTGGAAACAGAAGCAAGAACAAGAGAAGACCTGCACCAAGAACCACTGGTGGCTCCTGTTGGATTTTATGGTTTTTATAGTAATATCAGTTATAATCTGTTTAAGTCCCCACACACATCCTGTTCAGTCCAGGGGTTAAGTACCCTTTCAAATGCAAGCTCTCCCCCAAGACTTAGGTGCCAAGAGTCATTAGTAGGCAACCTTGGGTGAATAGAAATTATAATTGATCTAGCCAGGAAATGGAACCAGGGAAGGAGTGAATTCTCACATGAAGCCTTTCCTCCTGGCTAGCCCCCTTTTGTTTAAAGATTGTACTTAAGTTGTGCCATGTTACTGTGTAAGGTCATGTTAGATTGGAAGCTGACATAAACACTGACATAAACACCATGCTACTGTCTTTCATCACGGAACCGATTCAAGACCCTCTTATTCCTCGAACGTAATTGCAAGTACCAGAAACGAACAAAAGTGTACTTGAGAAATACGAAGCAATTCTTCAATTTGGAGGTCCCACCGAGATCAACGAGATAACCAAGGCCCAGGAATTTTTATCAGTGACCAGAGAAGTTTGGACGGTGTGCCCCGAAGTTACGTCTGAGTTTTTCCATTTCTGTTATCTGGTGAGTTCCCTGTTTCTAATTATTTCGCTTGCTAAAAGAACTAAGAATATTCGCTGTTGGTACGGTTGTAATTAAGGAATAGAGAGGGAATACCTACTTTGATGTTGCCACCGCAATATCATTGTATGCGGAGTAAATCTTGTGTGTGTGAATGTCAGTGAGAGTTTGAAGTTTGTGAAATTCTATTTCTTGCGGGAGCAAGAGTGCTTTGCACGGTGCAAGCATTGGAATAAGGACGCGAGGCGTCAGTTGTGTTAAAGGGGATCCCAAGATAAATAGGCGAGCAAGGTACATTTATATTAATTTAAAGAAGTAAATGAATAAATCCTCCGTTGAGCGAGTATTGGTGTTCAGAGCGTCAATAATCGCAACAGGGTGTCTGCGGAAGTATTCGTGATATCAAATACTGGTGTGCACTTGATTGGTCGTATTTGAGAGAGGATTCCAGGTAGATAGGTAAAGCGGGGCACAGTTCACTAATTTAAGAAGTAAATTAAGTGAAATCCATCCGGTGAGCGGTCAGGGGTGTTCAGAGGGCCCCTGGGTGCAAAAGCTGTCAGTGGCAACGTTGTAATTTAGCGTTGGTATATTTAAACTCGTTTTTTACCTTGACGTATGTATGAGAACCATCTGTTTGTTGTTCAACGTTGTTACTGTTTAATGTACAAGTGTTTCGCACATCTTGTCTCCGGTAGATTGTTGTTTACAATCATTTATGCGTTTTATCTTAACTTGGAGAAAAAACGGTAATCTATTGTAATTTAAAAAAATATACATATATCTACAAGATGGCTGCTGTTTGCCCTCCTGGTGAGTGACACGTGAAACATTTTTGAGAAGTTTTTTAATTGTCCGTAATTTTAAATTTTAATTTTGTGACCGCAATCATGTTTGGTAGACTAGATAAGAACCAGGTTCCCACGACTGAGAAAGGCGGAAAGGCCGTTCCGCAAGTAAGCAATGATTACCTTATTAAGGATATGAAGGGGTTTATCCATTCGTATTTAAAGTTACAGGAGATGGAAAAATACATTGTAAATAAATACGGTTTCCAAGTTGACGAAGATAAGCTATGGAGTTTGAATGACATAAAGAAGGCATACGGTAAATTACAACGCGTGTCTGACAAGCGTAAACTCCCCCTTGCTTTGCTTATCGTTAGTCACACGCGAAGGCGGAATGAAATATATGCCGAAGCCGAAACAGATCGCCTTTTTGCCATTGAGAGGAAGAAAGTTAAAGATCTAGTCGAAGAGCTGAAAAGCGTTAAAGCAAAGAGGGCTAAAAAAGATGCAGAAATAAGCGCATTAAAAAAACAGATTAAACTTTTGCAAAATGCACCGTTATTAGCTACCGAGTCGGGAGTTCAACCTTCTGCACCACTTCGTTATGAAGATAGAAAATCTGTCACCTTAGCTCGTAATGATGAGTGGACAAGTGACAGTGACAGTGAAAACTCTGATACCGACATAGCACCGACGCCACGTTTGAGAGCGTTAACACAAAGACGGGTAGCGGGTGAAATTCAGTTCAGTCACAAGCCAACCAAGCCCCGAGACATTGACAAGTGGTTGCAGGATTTAAAACATCCGCGAGTTGCAGGCATGGACACCTGGGCTAAAATCAATCGTTTGAAGACAATTTATTGTCTGCATCCATATGACGGTGTACAATTAATGGCCACAGTAATAACTCCCACAGAGGTTAACAAATTGAATTTGTCGGTTACTATTGCGTTGGGAGGTGATGGTCAGAATCTTGCCAAGGGATGGGAGGCGATTGAGGATTTATACAGAAAGCAACAAATGCATCCACAAATTGGGGAAAAGTTGCAGCGTGCATTCAAAAGAATGGCGAGGCTGTTGATGTTTTTGCTGAACGGTTTTCTGAAACCTTTTTAAGACATTCAGGAATTAAGGAGATAAAACGTGATAACTTTTCCTCCAGTGTAAGTGGCCCTCTTAAAACAACGTTTATGCAGGCGCTGTTGCCAGTGATGAGATCGGCCACCAAGCTTAGCAAACCAGATTGGCAAGATGAAACCATCACTTTTGACCAGTTATTATCGGCAGCTAGAAGGGTTGAATTGGATACAGAATGTAAGATCCGTAATTTGAATAGTCGTGGACATAATCGTGCAGATGTTAAACGTAACAATAACTGTCGTAATTGTGGGGAACCGGGACATTATTGGAGGCAGTGCCTGGCACCAAAGCAATACAGAAACAATGGCTCCTCAACGCGCAATTACGCAGAGGGGGACACTGACGATTTGAACAAATGTTTTGCAAGCTTGAGTGACAGTCAGACAAAGGAAATTCTTTCTGCGGTTCCTTTAAAAGAGAGGACGCCTCACTGAGATGCATAGCGGCTGCAGTGAGGCAATCAAAAGACGGACTTTATGTGGGTGCGACCATTAACCGGCAAATAGACATTGATTTCCTTCTAGACACTGGCGCTGAACTAACTGTTTTACCTGCTTCATATGCAAACGACGAAATATTGCCTTTAACAGACCGTGTACAACGATGCTATGGCATAGGAGGACAGGCTGTGACGTTGCGACAGACACAGCCTGTGCCCATTTCAGTAGGGCCTACAGAGGTCACGGCTGATTTATGGGTTGGAGAAGCGTGTCAGCCTTTACTGGGCATGGATGTTCTATTAAAGTTGAACTTGAGTCTTGAATTTTCTAATGGTAAAGTCGTGTGGAATTTAAGACAGCTACAAAAAGCAGATGTCGCCAAACACCCAATTTGGGCAGAAAGTAAAAACGACTGTGGTCTTCTTGATATGGAGCCGGTGTTACTCACTGGAACACCTCCCCCAAGCACGCGGCAGTACCCCCTTAACAGACAGGCTATCGATGGTATCAGACCGATTATCAAAGAGCTTGAAGAACGACACATTTTGGTGAAAACTCAGAGTTGCTCAAATAGTCCTTTGTGGCCCGTGAAGAAAGCAAATGGCAGCTGACGTTTGACGGTTGATTTCAGAGAGGCAAATAAAACAATTGATAAATTGACGCCTCTGGTAGCAGATCCGTCCACGATATTTAATTCATTGAAACCTGAGCATTGCCTTTTTACACTGATTGGTATGGTTAATGAATATTGGACTGTTCCTTTAGTCCCAGAATGTCAGGACTGGCTAACCTTTACGTTTGACGTAACATAAAGTGATAGCCTACTAGATGGGTTAAAAATGAAACCTATACTGTACATAGCCGATTCTGCTCTCGTGTAGTTTAAATTACGATGTTGAACATAGTTTACTAGATGTGCCAAGATTTCCTTGATACTGCCGCACTTCTCTCCTGTCTGTGTCAGATTTGAGGCGACCAGCGATCGCCACCCCTGTGATTTTCTAAGACGTTCGTCTGCCCTACGCCAAGATAACAAGGTCTCCGAGGGCAGAACATGCACCACCGAAGGATCTTGGACCCCCGAGGGCAACATCAAACTCCTCCTGTGAATGCGATCAGAGACAATTACAACCATATGCTTTCACTGTTTCTCCCTCTCGGGTGGCACGGTGGGGCAGTGAATAGCACTGCCGCCTCGCAGCAGAAAGTCACAGGCTAAAATCCTGGCTGAGGACTTTGTCTGTGTGGAGTTTTGCATGTCCTTCCCGTGTCTGCGTGGGTTTCCTCCGGGCACTCCGGTTTCCTCCCACATCAAAGAAAGACATGTATGTCAGGTTAAAAATGTTGATGAAAGACAAGTGTAGATCATTTTTCAAACAATGTTTGTATACTCAATCTCATGGTCAGCATACATTATCAACTGTGTATTTCTTTCACACATATGTATGTAGCTATATTTGAATTCTATTTCTGTACCCTTCTTCAAATGTTGGTTTGATCATAGATGTATGGGTGATCATATGATCAGAGGGGGAAATTGTTGGATTTTAAGGTTTTTATAGTAATATCAGTTATAATCTGTTTAAGTCCCCACACACATCCTGTTTCAGTCCAGGGGTTAAGTACCCTTTCAAATGCAAGCTCTCCCCCAAGACTTTACTTGCTTTGTGTTTCTAGGTCTAGTAAATTACTAGTGTTTTGTGTTGCTAATCGCAAATAGATTCACCTGAGTGAATAAATAGCGTGTTTTGCATTCCTAGTTCAGAGTGCAAGCAGACCTGCGTTGTCAATCTACCATCGGATAGGCTTAAGTATCGTCTTTTTCATTTGGTTCAGCTGTGCGTTAGCTGATTGAACTGTTTGTAGTGTAGTCACGGTTTAGTTAATGTAAATTGCAGCATTACCGACCACTTGTTTACTTGCTTTGTGTTTCTAGGTCTAGTAAATTGCTAGTGTTTTGTGTTGCTAATCGCAAATAGATTCACCTGAGTGAATAAATAGCGTGTTTTGCATTCCTAGTTCAGAGTGCAAGCAGACCTGCGTTGTCAATCTACCGTCGGATAGGCTTAAGTATCGTCTTTTTCATTTGGTTCAGCTGTGCGTTAGCTGATTGAACTGTTTGTAGTGTAGTCACGGTTTAGTTAATGTAAATTGCAGCATTACCGACCACTTGTTTACTTGCTTTGTGTTTCTAGGTCTAGTAAATTGCTAGTGTTTTGTGTTGCTAATCGCAAATAGATTCACCTGAGTGAATAAATAGCGTGTTTTGCATTCCTAGTTCAGAGTGCAAGCAGACCTGCGTTGTCAATCTACCGTCGGATAGGCTTAAGTATCGTCTTTTTCATTTGGTTCAGCTGTGCGTTAGCTGATTGAACTGTTTGTAGTGTAGTCACGGTTTAGTTAATGTAAATTGCAGCATTGCCGACCACTTGTTTACTTGCTTTGTGTTTTTAGGTCTAGTAAATTGCTAGTGTTTTGTGTTGCTAATCGCAAATAGATTCACCTGAGTGAATTAGCCCTGCAAGCAGCTGAGTGCGTTCGAGAAATTAGCCAACTCTATAAGTTAAAGTAGAGGCTGCCGTGAAGACCGTGAAGACGGCAGCCTCATCGGTAATTTGAACAGTTTGTAATGATCTTCCCCCACCTAACCTGTCTTCTCACCCCCTACCATGTGTCTAACCCCCATTCCTCTGTGCTCCATGCCTCGCTCCTGGAGGCCCAACCACCGCAGACGCTGTCCGGCTAACCTGGTCTACCCACCGCTGTCCTCTCATAAGGAACTCTCAGTAGTGGGTGGACTATGGAACTGCCGGTCAGCCGTCCAGAAAGCTGACTTCATCACTGCATATGCCAAGGTGAAGTCCCTCCACTTCCTGGCTCTCATTGAGACCTGGATCACTCCAGATAACACAGCCACTCCAGCTGCTCTGTCTGCTGGCTACTCCTTCTCCCACACCCCCAGGGCCTCAGGCAGAGGCGGGGGTACTGGTTTGCTCATTTCCACGTCCTGGAAATTCTCTATTCCCACTGTACCCTGCCTGAATATCTCCTCCTTTGAGTTTCATGCAGTCACTGTAACTCACCCATCTGCACTTAACATCGTTGTTCTCTATCGCCCCCCAGGTCCGCTCGGCGCTTTCCTGGATGAACTGGACACATTCCTGAGCTCCTTCCCTGAGGATGGTACCCCAGTAATCCTACTGGGAGACTTCAACCTCCAACCAGACAGTGCCCAGCTATCCAGTGTCACCTCACTCCTCCAGTCCTTTGCCCTCACTCAGTCCCCATCGCCTGCCACCCACAATGGTGGTAACCAACTGGACCTTGTACTCACCAGGAGTTGCGCCACATCTGAACTCACGGTGACCCCCCTCCACGTATCGGACCATTTCTTTATCTCATTTTCTCTCTCCTGCCCACTCTCCCTCAAATCCGCTAACAACCCACCCGCTGTTATGTTCAGGAGAAATCTCCGCACCCTCTCACACTCCTCTCTCACTACTTCTGCTCTCTCTGCACTTCCTCCTCCTGCTACCTTTGCTAAAATGCCCATTGATGTCGCCACCTCTGTGTTTAACTCATGCCTCTCTCAGTCTCTCAACTCACTATGCCCTCTTGTCTCCAAACCAGCCCGACTATCACCCCCTTCCCCGTGGCTGACGGATTCTCTCAGATCCAGCAGAACCATGCTACGAGCCGCTGAGAGAAAGTGGAGGAAATCCAGATCCCCAGATGACCTGGCCTCCTACCACACTCTGCTGGCAGCCTTCACAGCTGCAACTACATCAGCTAAAACTTAATTTTTCCAGTCGAAAATTGATACATGTCTATCTAACCCACGTAAACTCTTTTCCACCTTCTCCTCCCTGCTCACCCCCCCCTCCACCCCCTTCACCCTCCTCCCTCTCTGCAGATGACTTCCTGACCCACTTTGAGGGGAAGGTGGCTGCGATCCGGAACTCCTTCACGCATCCGGTGACACCCCACATCCCCCATACTGAACCCATCACTACACTGTCGTCCTTCAAGACTCTGAAGGACTCCGATGTGCTCGAGCTGGTGACGCGCCAGCGCGCAACCACCTGTCCACTAGACCCCATACCTTCAGCAGTCCTCCAGTCTATATCTGCTGAGCTCCTTCCATATCTGTCCTCCGTTATTAACACCTCCCTAATCTGTGGCCATGTTCCTGCTGCCTTTAAAACTGCCCGTGTAATCCCACTCCTTAAAAAACCTACCTTAGATCCCGCTGATGTCAGGAACTACCGTCCTGTATCTCTCTTGCCCTTCCTGTCCAAAACAATTGAACGTGCTGTCCTTAACCAACTGTCTGTTTTTCTCCACCAGAACAACCTGCTTGACCCGCATCAGTCTGGCTTCAGAACCGGCCATTCCACCGAAACTGCTCTCCTGGCTGTGACTGAGGCACTCGCCACTGCTAGAGCCTCCTCCCTCTCCTCTGTTCTGATTCTCCTTGACCTGTCTGCGGCATTCGACACGGTCAACCACAAACTCCTGATCTCCACACTCGCTGAGATGGGCATTTCTGGAACTGCCCTCTCTTGGTTTGTATCGTATCTCACTGATAGATCCTACCAAGTCTCCTGGAAGGGTTCCGTCTCTGCTCCCCGTCCCCTGTCTACAGGAGTCCCGCAGGGATCTGTACTGGGTCCTCTGCTGTTCTCTATGTATACTAAGTCTCTTGGCTCAGTAATCCATGCACATGGCTTCTCATACCATAGCTATGCTGACGATACTCAACTCTTCCTCTCTTTCCCTCCCTCTACCCCACAGGTTAAGGAGAGGATATCTGCTTGTCTGACTGACATCTCTGAGTGGATGGCTACCCATCACCTGAAGCTCAACCTTGACAAGACAGAGCTCCTCTTCATGCCGTACAAGACCTCCCCACTACATGACCTCTCCATCACCGTTGATGGGACCGTGGTGGCTGCCTCCCGCTCTGCAAGGAACCTGGGGGTGGTCCTGGACGACCGGCTGGACTTCAAAGAGCACATCAGGGTGACGGCACGGTCCTGCAGGTTCCTCCTGTACAACATCAGGAGGATTCGACCGTACCTGACCACCTACTCCACCCAGCTTCTTGTCCAGACCATGGTCACCTCACGCCTGGACTACTGCAACTCCCTGCTCGCAAGCCTACCGGCCTGCGCCATTCTGCCTCTTCAACTGATCCAGAATGCAGCTGCCCGGCTTGTGTTCAACCTCCCGAAATTTTCCCACGTAACCCCCCTGCTGAGGTCTCTCCACTGGCTGCCAGTTGCAGCCAGGATCAGGTTCAAAGTTCTGACCCTGGCCTACACTGCAGCCAATAGGACAGGCCCCGCCTACCTGCAGGACTTAATCCAGAACTATGTTCCTGCTCGACCACTTCGCTCTTCTACAGCAGGGCGACTGGCACTTCCCCCCCTCCGTGTCAAAGGCTCTCGCTTGTCCCGACTGCGGAGTTTTTCCACATTAGCACCTCAGTGGTGGAATGAACTTCCCATTCCCCTACGTTCTACTCCAACCCTGCCTGCATTCCGTCGAGGCCTGAAGACACACCTCTTCAGACTCCACCTTGACTGATATCCTCACCTGGGAATATCAGTTCCCTGTTCCCTGTGTTTTCCTGTCTGTTTATTATAGTTTATAATAGTATTTGGAATGGTTTATAATAGCATAGTTTATAATAGTATAGTTTATAATAGTATTTGGAATGAAAGTGTGGTGTTGCTGATTTGCCCACAGCTTACTGTGAACTACAGTCAACGTTCATTGCTAGGGATAGCTGCTACATTATGCAAAGGATGTGCTTTGCCTTGTCTGTTCTGTAATGATGATGATGTCTTTGTACGCACTTACTGTACGTCGCTTTGGATAAAAGCGTCTGCTAAATAAATGTAATGTAATGTAAAAGACTTAGGTGCCAAGAGTCATTGGTAGGCAACCTTGGGTGAATAGAAATTATAATGTGTGAAGAGTCATTGATCTAGCCAGGAAATGGAACCAGGGAAGGAGTGAATTCTCACATGAAGCCTTTCCTCCTGGCTAGCCCCCTTTTGTTTAAAGATTGTACTTAAGTTGTGCCATGTTACTGTGTAAGGTCATGTTAGATTGGAAGCTGACATAAACACCATGCTAATAAAGAAGCTATAGCTACTGTCTTCATCACGGAACCGATTCAAGACCCTCTTATTCCTCGAACGTAACTGCAAGTACCGGAAACGAACAAAAGTGTAATTGAGAAATACGAAGCAATTCTTCACTCCGGACCACGTGTTCTTTGTAGACGGTTCATCATCCATTGATCCCCGCACAGGAAAAAGGAGAGCTGGATATGCTGTAGTATGACAAGAAGGGCCATGGACATATCAACCGATCGAAGAATCGACTCTAAGCCCAGGGACAAGTGCCCAACAAGCAGAACTGGTAGCCCTAGCAAGAGCCTGCAGAAGGGGTACAGGACAAACTGTTAATATCTACTGTGACTCAGCGTATGCTTGTGGGGTAGTACACAGCTTTGGGGGGAATATGGGCAAGACGAGGGTTTCTCACTGCAGGGGGAAACCCTATAAAAAACATTGTTGAGGTAAAAGAACTGTTGGAGGCCATGAAGCAACCAGCAAAAATTGCAATTATAAAGTGTGCAGCACATACAGGCGGAACAGATCCTGTGTCAGCAGGAAACGATTATGCAGATAACGCTGCTAAACTAGCAGCAGAGGAGTTGGAGTACTGGCCTACAGCAGATCAACAGGTGCTTCTAAATGTAGAGGAGGTGGCATTGCAGGACCTAATAGAGGCACAAGAGGCTTCTCCAGTGTCAGAAATGGTGGAATGGGAAAATAGAGGATGTGGGTTAGATAAGTCTACAGGAATATGGCGGCAATTATGTACAGGGAAAGCAATCGCACCAAGCACACTAATAGAGGTCATTTGCAGAGCTGCCCATGGCGTTGGCCACTCTGCAAGGGGGGAGATGATGAGAGAAATACAGAAACATTGGTTTATCCCAAAACTAACAGAACATGTTACTAGCATGATATCAAGATGCAAAATTTGTCAGGAAATAAACATAAAGAAAGGGATACCGACTACACCAGGCTCTATGCCACCACCGGTGGGTCCATTTACCCATTTGGTAATGGACTACATAGATATGATCGATCGAGCAGAAGGCAAAAGATATTGTCTAGTAATCATTGATAGATTTTCAAGATGGGTAGAAGCATTCCCCACTGCGCATGCGGATTCTAAAACTGTAGCTATAGCCTTGGCGAGAGAAATTTCCCCCAGATTCGGAGTCTGTCAGACCCTGAGCAGCGACAATGGTTCACATTTAACGTCTGACATGATAGCAGACGTTTGAAAAATGACAGGTATACAGCAGAAATTTTCATGTGTGTACCATCCCCAGGCAGCGGGTATAGTAGAGAGATGCAATGGAACACTAAAAACAAAATTACAGAAAATATGTAGGCAAACAGGGATGAATTGGGTACAAGGTCTACCATTAGCACTCATGGCTATGAGGAACAGGCGGAATAGATTTACCCATTTGACACCCCATGAGATGGTAACAGGACGAGTAATGCTAATCCCCATAACAAGACCAGAAAGTAGGGAAATAGGCCTGGAAGCACTAGAAGAAGAACTCCATAAATACCTGAAGGGACTAACCCAGGCTGTGAGGTCTGTCTATTCTCAGGCGAAAGAAGCCCAGGGGCCAGCAGTCAAAGACTCAGAGCTATTGGTGAATCCAGGGGAGTGGGTCTATGTGAAGAAGTTTAAAAGAAAGTGGATGCAACCCAGACAAACAGGAGCCTATCAGGTAATATTAGCCACTCCAACAGCAGTAAAGCTTAAAGAAATAGGACCATGGGTGCACCTAAACCACTGCAGAAGAGCCCAGGAACCAGAGGCCAAGAAAGAGCCAAAGAAAAAAGAGGAAAAGGAATAAAAACAGTTGAACGAGTATGCGGATTCTGCTTTGTCCTGATGATTTTTGTGGGTGATTACTGGGGTAGTGGGGCTAATCAGGACAGGAACTGTGGGGGAAAGACAAAATAAGACAGCAATTGATGAAAAGATGTCAATTACCATTATCAGACCAAGAGAGAGAAGAGCTACGGAGTGGAGAGCCTTCAATTTCAATGCAGATTCCCTAAACATCTCAGACTCATGGGCAAGAAGGAACATGTGGTACCAGCAATTAACACACTCAGTCCGAATGGCAACTGGAAGTAAATGTCCCTGTATGGTTCGAGTGCCCGCACCAGGAACTTGGCCAGCGGTGGCAGAAGTTGCTCCCCAGCCATTGGAATCAGGATGCATGGTGGACGCCATGTATCTGCTACACCATTATTGTAAGGTGCTGGTGGGAGAAGGACCCAAACGCAGGCAGGAGTAAGGGAAAAACCGAAGTTTAATAAGGGCTAGGCAGCAATCCGAAGTAGAACAGGCAGGGGTCAAAACCGAGAAGGCACAGCAAAGATACAAAAGGGAAATCCAAAAACAGGGTCGCGAGAACACAGGCAGGGGTCCAAACCAGGGAGTCAGAGGAACACAAAGAAAACAAAACAGACTGGATACAAAACAAAACAACAGGCAAAGAACTCTGGGAAACAAAAACTAGAAAACAGAATAAACAAAACAGCTCGGGCAGAAACTAGGAAAAACAGACGGTAACACAGAAGCAGAATATCATAAGAGGAACTCGCGAAGAACACTGAAATGACAAGGTATATATACACAGAGGGAGACAGACATAATGGGAATCAGGTGTGTAGAAGCAGGGAGGGGAGATTGCTCACAGGTGAGAACAGTGAGGGTTAACAGGGACCAATAAAACAATGACAGGGGAAACGTAAGACACGGACTGGAATACACATAGACACAATGATAACAAACGGCCTGGAGTTAGCAGGTAAACAAGTGCACAGCTCAGATTAGAAGAACACGAAAGTGGACACATATGCAGAGAATGCGAAATCACAGATCGATGCAGGGATAGGATAACGAGGAGGGAAATGACAGCTGCAGGTAGAAACTCAAGATGAATTAGTAATGTTAGTAGTGAACTCTAGAACCCTAATGTTAGTAGGTTAGTATTATATACACATGTTAGTTTGTTAGCAGGTTAGTATTAAATCTAATCTAACAGTTAGTATGATTAGTACATTAGTATTATATACAAATATAAATAAAGTCAGAAGGAAGAAAACGAGATATACGAAATACAGAAGAAACCTGAATGTTCCCAAAATCACCCGAATAGTGCAATGACAAAGACGGGGTGGAATCTCAGAAACATGGAACGCGGACTGACAATCGCGAGGGAAAGAAAACAGGAAAAATAATAAAGAATAAACACAGATTACAGGATCCTAACAATTATAACAGGAAAGTCTATGGCTATGACTATGGCTACGTTGCTAGACTCCTGTCGTTAAAAAAATGTAGATTTTTACGGAAGCTGGCGTACATACATCTCTCAACTAAGGCAGAAACAGTTGCAGAAGCCCCTAGTTCGTTGGAAGTAAAGAACAGTAAAGCAGGAGAGTGTTTCTGCTCTAATAGTGCTAGCAGCTATGTGTCCTTCTTTCTAGGGATATCAGATTGTACAACCTACGTGATGAGTTTTGGAATAATAAAAGGAGGAAACAGGAATAAGAAATACACCCTAGCGTTAAGAACTGGGCAAGACAAGACAATTGAAGCGAATGGAGTTGAAAACAGGATAACTTTGAAGCTCCCATATGAAGTAATGTCCATAAAACAGAAAAAAGACAACCAACAGGACAGCAGCAACAGGAAAAGAATAGAATTAGCAGAGTTTCATGACTTAGAGTCATATCATTTCAGAGTTTCATTAGGGGAAAAATGGGGGTTATTTCCCTGGTACGGAGTGGTCTTCCTAGCAGATCATATCGACAACATAACATATACCTTACAGGGTTTCGTCAGTTAAACTATTAGGGGGTTCAGCATGTTGAGGGACACCGTCAGAAGCCACAGAATGACCCTACATAAACATGAAATGGCCCTTGATTACATATTGGCACGACAAGGAGGATTGTGTATAACGCTTAACCTGACAGGAGGCGCATGCTATACCTTGGTCACTGACATCACAGATAATCTGATTAGCGTAATACACGCCTTAGGGAACATTAAAGAGGCGTTCGGACCATCGGCAAGTGCTGGATCCTCCGCACTGGGATGGCTGGGGAGCTACATGGGACCTTGGTGGACTGTGTTAGCACAGACTCTGATGCCCGTAGTCATAGTAGTTGGGATAGCCTTCTGTGAATGCATAGTAATCTTGCCATGTATTAAAGCTATGATGTCCAAGTGGCTGGGAGCAATGATGGGGGAAGCAGGAATGATGATCCAGAAGGAAGAAGTCATGGAATCACCGGTGGGATATGAGATGGTTGAACCCACAAACGTAGCAGAAGACGAGGAAAACAATCCATCAGGTGATCCCATTGAAAGCAAAGAAGAAGTATTGATGAAACAGGCTAAGGCAGTCCACCAAATGTTCATAGGAATGCCTCGGAGACGCGCCGTATGGGAACCATCCATACACCAGGTATTCCAGATGAGAGATGGGTCTTACACGAACGAAAGTGGGGAAAAATGCAACGAGAAAGGAGGACCGCTGAACTGTCCATACGGAAATCCTTTATGCTAATGGGGAGTGAAGCCAGGAGCAGGATGGAAATGCGTGAGAATGAAATTTGGAGACGAATTGGATCGGATAGATTGGGAGAAGTATTTCATGCCAGGGCTGTTGGAGGAGTGAGAGGAGTATTTCCTGTACACATGATCACACATATCACATATACTGACTACAGTACCTGAAGAAAAGAACAACTCAAAGGGGACATAATAAAGCCCCAACTGACTAAAAGCCCTTAGGATAGATAAACCAGACACATAAATAGATTAAGGAAAAGGGCGAAGAAGGTAGGAGACGCCTGAGTGAAGTGCTAGTAACCTCTCCTCAGGCTTCTCAGGTCATGGGCTCCTAAGAAGAGGAAGAAGTATAATCCAATTCTTTTTATATAATCTTTGTATAATTATAGCAAATCAAAATTAGATAATCATCAAATACAGTAGCCTTTTGATTAACTTTTTGATATTTTGATATTTACTTTTTGATAGATCCTCTGTTAATTAGAGGAAGTATTAACTTAGTTAAATTATGCATGCATGAAACTAATCCACCACAAATGTTTATTTTTATCATTTATGAAATGTCATAACTCCACCAGGTGAAGTATCAACAAGAGAGTGTGAGACCAAATGGTCTCAAAGGGGGGAATATGTGGAAGTAAGCTGTTTTGTGAAACTGTTCTGTAGGCCCAAGAAAGCCCCATATGCAAGCTTCTATATAAATAATTAAATAATACAGTCAAGATCTAGTGGAAAAGTACTGGAAATGGGGGTGGCGAGAGGATGCAGGATAGTTCCCTATCAACAAGGACGAGGGCATCTAGCACACCAGTCAAAACAGGAATGTTTCCCTCCTGTGTTCCATAACTAAGCAGGAGTTGTACCTATAACAATAGATAAGATAGATCATGCTGACCGAACAGGCGGGAGAATAATAAAAAATAAGGGAAATTAAGTAAAAATGACATGGTCTGATTAAAAGGCACATGTGGGGAGGTCACAAACTATTTTATTTGGTAGATCAAGAGTGCCCCCAAGCGCATAGGGTAGGAACTGGTCATATAACATGTTTTTTTTTCCGCCTAATTTGTTACTGGATAAAATAAGATAGGACGAAAGGGTGTCACCGCATTTTATTATTGTGGTATTAGTTATGTAGAGGAGGAGTTATGATATTATATAAACTAATGTTTGTTTTTGTTCGGGGAATTCCTAATCCTCTGCGTAGGCTAAAGGACTTCCTGTTGAATCGATGTTTTAATAAAAGATTAAATTTAATAAAAGACTCTGCTATTTCCTTCATCTTCATCTTGAGAATTCTTCAACTCAAAAACCCATCTCAAATTGAACCTAATGAGGAGAGAGTAAAGGACTGCCCTCCGCAATCTATATGAAAGTCTGATCCTGATGTAGAGTAAGCAGGAGACCGTGTATGGAAGTCTGATCCTGATGTAGAGTAAGCAGGAGAGCGTGTATGAAAGTCTGATCCTGATGTAGCATAAGCAGGAGATCTGTATGAAAGTCTGATCCTGATGTAGCGTAAGCAGGAGAGCATGTATGAAAGTCTGATCCTGATGTAGAGTAAGCAGGAGATCTATATGAACGTCTGATCCTGATGTAGAGTAAGCAGGAGAGTGTGTATGAAAGTCTTATCCTGATGTAGAATAAGCAGGAGAGCGTGTATGGAAGTCTGATCCTGATGTAGAGTAAGCAGGAGATCTGTATGAAAGTCTGATCCTGATGTCGAGCAAGGAGGAGAGTGTGTATGAACGTCTGATCCTGATGTAGAGTAAGCAGGAGATCTGTATGGAAGTCTGATCCTGATGTAGAGTAAGCAGGAGAGCGTGTATGGAAGTCTGATCCTGATGTAGAGTAAGCAGGAGAGCATTTATGAAAGTCTGATCCTGATGTCGAGCAAGCAGGAGATCTGATTCAGTCTAATGGGCCGCATGCTTCTCAAGGACATTGTCCCCCAATAACAATTTAAAAAGGCGGGAAGATGAAAGCTAACACACTCATCGTCTGAAGTGATATCAGTCAGTGAAAAAGAATGGCTGCCTCTTATCCACTTCACTGTAAAAAGTTTGGGTTCCCAGACAGCTGCTGTACTATGTAGATCATTTTGTTTGTGTGGAGGGAGCACGATCAGGCTGAACCCAAAGGAAGGGAACCAGCGCTCTACTAAGATGGGGTACTTTTCGGATTGCGGTTCAGAGTCATGTTTGCGGCAAAAATCCTCACAGCAATCAGCCGATTCCTTTCCCGTTTCTCCCTCCACAGCAACCCCAGAGCTCAGATGGAAAAGATTAAATATTTATGCTAATTGTAGAGAAACGTCCCACAAAAAAAAGACAAGGAAAGACAATCAAATGAAAGGGGGGGACCTGTCAACGGGGGCTGCCGTCATTGGGAGCGGAACTGTTGAGGAGCAGATATCAAAGACTCCTTTCTGATATCTCCTGTCCTGTACGCGGCACACGGTAATATATATTTATAATGAAGGCATGGCATCGGGAGAGTGTCAGCCCGGATTACGGGCGAGCTTTGTCTCCTCCCCGACTCATCCCCTCAGGCTCCCTCTAAATGCACCTGATTCTCTGCTCTGCTACTAAAAGCCCATCCCAATGTGAAAGCGCTGTGCGGGCTGCTAAAGTTTGCATATTCCAGAGAACAAGAGCACACAAGGCAGAAGGAAAGGAATGTCGGGATTAAACAAGGGGGAACGCAGTAGGCGGGCATAAATAAAATTTTTAAAATGCCAGGTCTTGGCTTCCTGGCTCAGAGCCTCATTTGCATTGCTTTATAAGAGAAAGAAAGAAAGAAAATGTGGGAGAGAGAGAGAGAACAGGAAAGAAAGGCAGAGAGAGAGAAAGTGAAAGGGAATGTAATGACAAGTGATTGATTCAACATTCAGAAACTGCAGAATGCATGGACTACATTAAAACGATTGCATTATAATCTTGCCAGAAAGATCCACCCAGTGATGTCACACACGTATTTATAAAAGATATGTAAAATCTGTGTACATAAAAGGGGACTGTAGGAGTGGAATTCAGCCATCGTGGTTTTTGCCTTGATGTTAAAAACCAGGGTGAGACTCAGACGTACTGCAGTACACTTAGGCTTGCTTAGGTTTGAGTTATGAATCTGTATTGTTTTTCCAGCATCTTGGATATATTTCTCATGAATTCAATCATTTGTTGAACTTGTGACACAAAAGTACAATCACAGCTGTATAAGTACCGGAAAAGTGACAGCACCTTAAAGTGATGCTCCGAAGTACAAACTGCACTGTATTTAGATTCAATCTGGGAAGTTTTTTAATGACTTGCACATCTGCACAGACACAAATATATTGGCATAAAATAGGTAAAAAATAACTTTGGGATAAAAAATACAATTTTTTATTTTTTATAAGTGGTGTAGTAGATATATTTTATTACATCCTGAGACAAAATCTTAACTTCCAGTGAAAAATACAGGATTATTTTGAGAATTCAATATTTGACATGATTCATTCAATGTTCCTTTCGGACGTGTAGTGATTTACTTTTAGAGTGGCTTGGGTTTAATAAATGAAAGGTGATATCCATATTCAATGAATCCACTTATGAATAATTAGATCAAGTCGGGTTGCAATTGTTATCAGTGAATGAAGAATCTATTATTGTGGTTTATGAAGTGTCGTTTAGGTTGGTTTTGCTTTACACTGTGTTGGTGAGTTTTAAGTCCCCGCTGTACGGATAAACAGGTAAGTTGCAAGTCAAGCAAGCTGAGAGCTTTGGCTATTTGCAGAAGAAGGCTGAATATTAAGTGTGTGTTTAGCTGAAGTGTCTGGCTCTTTAGTTATATGGCTGTGATTAATGGGCCTGTATTCATAATGCTGACAGGTAAGCCTTTTCAGTCCTGCGGACCTCTGTAGGATGAAAAAAAAGAGAAAAGTAAACGGTACTTGTAATGGCAGGGGCTGTAGGCATGTTTGTGCAGTCAGGTAGACACATTACCCAGGATGCCCCTCCCCACAGTGGCTCCATACCAGCTTCTGTCTGAAGGCCTTTTTAAAAATATGTTAATTTATTTACATTTTTTGACTCTACCCTACCCCCTCTCCCACCTCCTTGTTTTCACCCCAATTGCAGCTGTAGAGCCCGTTACTGACACGTCCAACATCAATTCAGCAGTGTTCTCTGAAACACAGTGACCTATTTTCTGTTGCTGGTGTGGCCAGGCTGCAGCTGCAGCATAGGTCAGAGGTGTCGCTATTGAGCAGATAGGCGGGGCATACTTTGTCAACTGAAAGCCTCCCAGGGTGACATTATGGCCAGTTATGTATCACCCTACAGGACTAGGTTTAGGATTTAAAACTGTTGGTTGCTCAATACCTGTATGTAGCATTTGGTACATTCACGACAAAATACGATCAGTAAATATTGAACGGACTGAATAATGTACTCAAGCATCACAGCACAACATTTTCTGTCCCAGAATGCATCCACTGTAATTTAAATCACTGATAAACTGGTCTACACCAGATTGTTCCTCCATTTTGATGCTGCACACACAAATTAAATCTATCATGACATTTGATCCTGAAAGTTAAAGTGTGTAGCAATACAACATGTGAAATGTCATTAGAGGTAGAATAAATGCTAATTTATTTTTTAATTCCTGTGTAAAAACCCTGAACAATAAATCTCTCTTACAATTTATAGACAAAAGTCAGCAGCCCTTTTTAAATTTAGATTAAATGTTTTTTTTAAAAGCACGCTTTGATCAGGGCTTTCGCACAAATGGGCAAAGGACATCCTGGTTCACCCTTTTGGTTGAGCTCTTTGGTCGCACCCGGCCGCCGTGGAAGTTTCTGGAAGGAGCATGTGTGCTAACCCCCCCAAACCCCCTGCTGAACCAATCGTCCCCAGAAGCGCCAACATCTGAGAGCAAAGTTTGGCTCACCGATCGCCACTGGAGATGTGCTGCAGCCTATCTGTCCCTGGGCGTAGCTTTGATCAAAGTCATACCACGAGACGTATCCTTGAGGGAAAGTTCCTACCCGATTCTCTGTGGCTAATTATAATTACAACCTTTTTAATTGTGCGCTTTAGAGAGGACGAGGACTTATGAGCCGGGTAAGGGGGTAATTTTCTTCCTGACTACGGTAAAAACGACCAGGCCTGAAAATAAACCTGTAGGGTTTTTTTTTGTCATTCTTCTTCTCTCAAGTGCATCCGCTCGCTATACCCTGTTGCAAAATCAACGATTGTAGTGCGCATCGTTTTTGCTTTCTGTGCATTGTGCTGTAGTACACACACAGTACACTAATACGATAATACGTTTTGCGTGTTGAGAACCGGCTGACGCGCAGGCATGGAATTTGAAAGGGTTTAACTTCCTCGACAGTGGCAGCGCACACCTTAATGCGCGGCGCTTGGACCGCAGGATTTGTTTGCTGACCACAGCGGTCGCTGGTCAGGCACGGGATCATGAGGGTAAGCCTTTTCCTCTACGCCTCCCTGCTCTGGCAACAGAGCCAAGAGAAGGAGCGAGCGCTGAACTGGTTAACAAAATAATTGCATTGGAACATCTCTCTTCTTTTGGGTAAGGCAACACACACAATTCTGTTTTTTGCCTGCCGGGGGGCTCTTTTTTAATTTGCTTTGTGTTGTCAAGCAAGAGTAGAAAAGGACCATTTCCCTAGCAGCCAAATGCTGAAAGAGACAAAGATAAAGACAAATCTCCCCCACACTTTAGCATGAGAGGCTGTAGGCTATGGGCGTCATTGTGCGTTCTAGTCCCGCGTACATTTCCATATCCAAGGCCACCTCGGGGTGGTTGGTGGGGGAGGGGGGGTGGACATTTCTGTCCAGGTTTGCTTGGGGGAGAACCTAAGGGGGTGGGGGTGAGGGAGTGGGGGGGACATGAGAAGCCAGGAGACATTCAAACACTCACAGCCACTTACGTTTGAAGTCCGGCCCTGGCAACCGAGAGAAACTTTCATACACTAAGCAACAGTAAGACAGGGAGAGAACAAGGTTTTTTCTTCTTCATCTTCTTCTTCTTCTTCTTCTTCTTCTTCTTCTTCTTCTTCTTCTTCTTCTTCTTCTTCTTCTTCTTCCTCCACTTCTTCTCCTCTCTGTTAGTTTCCCCCGTTTTCGCTTTCTTCAAAGGCTTGAACTCTCGTCAGCGCCCCAGGGTTAATTAACATGAACCAACAGCCGAGCGATCAGAGGGAATAAAGAATCTCCAAAGGTCAAGTGTCATCTGAGAACGTGCTGTCAGCAATAGAGATGTGTTTTCCCCCCCTCATGGTCTAATGAAAGAGCAGCCAGCTCAGAGAGTAGAGATGTAGAATCACACCTCTTCAAAACTTTGCATTTTCACTCTTGCAAATATTTTATGTATTTCACTGCAAACCTTTTACAGTTTTTTACGATTGCTTTGACTCATTTTGCACAACTGAGTTTCAATGTGCAAAACTCTTAACACAGAATGCTATACTGCTCATTTTGGGTTCAAAATGTAATATAGCATGCAAAATAAAATCAGAGAATATTATATGCAAAAGTTTATCACAGCACCAGAACATTAGATATTTCAAACAATGAAGTTAAATCATTGCTGCATTTTCAATATACAGCAGTCATCATGAAATAATGCTGCCAAACACAAAATCCTTCTGATAAAAAAAAGAGTTTGAATGTGTTTTTTGGTCATAACGCAAAATGCTAATCTTGGGCTCAAAATCATATATAGCATGCACAATAGAAACAACTGAACCAAATTAGATTGTATTTCATGCTAAAGTTTATCATAGTGTCAGAACAGTGGATATGTTTATCGTTGAAGTTTAATTATTGGTGCATTTTCAAATACAACAGCCATTATCAAATAATGCAGTCAAACACAAAATACTTGTTACCAAAAAAGACTATGCAATGGTCATTTCCTCATAAATGCTTGAAATTATGTACAGCAAGCATCCCCTGTGATAAACTGCAGTTTTGCGCTTGTGTTTTTATGAAAGACAAACAAAATATTAGATTAGATTATATGAAGTTTAATCATTAAAGAAAAATCATACAGTAATGCAGTACTATAAACTCAACTGTATTGTACAGTAAAAACCAAAACAACAGTAAAAGCAAAAACAGTTATAGTAACAACAAACTTTACTGTAAAGTAAAAAAATAAAAACTGCTTCTCGGTGCTTAAGCAGCATTTTGCCTCTCCGCTGCATTTGGCCACAGAATTTTGTCAACGTCGCATCTGATGTCTTCGTTGGCAAGACAGCGCTGGTAAAATCTTTTAGAGTGCCTTATCCACCCCTGACACTGCTGGGCTGTAATGTCGCATGCCTCATCCATGGCCTGAAGGAGCGTTTCCTGCTCATATGGACACCTATCGTATACCTTCCACCTCCAGGCCGAGAAAAACTCCTCGATGGGGTTCAGAAAGGGGGAGTAAGGTGGAAGGAATTGGAATCGGAACTCTGGATGGGCTGTAAACCAGTCTTGCACAGCTAATGCACAATAGAAGTTTACATTGTCCCAGACAATGATGAACACCATCTGAGCATTTGGCTGGACGAGACGGTTGTACAGCCCATCCAGAAAATGTATGAGGCGCACGGAGTTGTATGCCCCCAGCAGAGGGTCAGGCTGACCAATCAGAGATGGATGTAAGTGGGTCTGCCCAATGGTTTCAGGGCCGGGTCTAGGCAAACTAGGCTTACCTATTACCTATATACTGAATATTTACTGTACATGGTCCACGACCATGACCACGACCACAACCATGACCCTGTCATTCGTTACCAACCTCAACCTCACTGACCTGCTCCATGTTGTCAGAAACTGCCATTCAGGTTTCTAAGCAGCCTTTTATGTAGTGGTGAAGATATTATCAATTGTGTTGCAATGCTACTCACCTGGGCAAGGTTGTTGGAAGTACTGAGACATGACTACAAACACCTGTTGAATTGATTTAGTGATCTGCATTTGTAGTAATAAACATTTGAACATTGTTGTAATATTAGGTGGCTGTATTCTGAGAATGGAGCATATGATTTAGAGTTTGGCACTTTGTATTAACAGTTTTGCACTTTGTATGTCAGCATAGGATGTAGTGTCCTAAGGTAAGAATTCTGCAAGTCAGTTTAGCACTTTGCGTTAACAGTTTTACACTTTGTATGTCAGCATAGGATGTACTGTCTTAGAGTATGAATTTTGAAAGTCAGTTTGGCACTTTGCATTTTGAGTTTTGTACATTGAAATTCTGCTGTGCAAAATGAGTCAAAGCAATCGTAAAAAACTGTAATAGCCTTGCATAAAAGCTGCTGAGAGCCATTGTTCTTTTGTTTTGTTTGTGTAGTGAGTTGTGTTGTAGACTTTGAGACTAATTACAGTGAAAACACACACACTTAATAGCAGAACTTAACATACACTACTCACAAAAAGTTAGGGATATTTGGCTTTCGGGTGAAATTTATGGAAAATGTAAGTTCACGCTACAGTGATATTATACGTATCATGAAAGTAGGGCATTTAAGTAGAAGCATGCAATGGTGATTTCCTCATCTCAAACAATTTATTGAAACAAAAGCCAACAACAGTGGTGGGTATACCACAACAAAAATGTCAATGTCTCAATAACTTGTCATGTGCCCTTGAGCATCAATTACAGCTTGACAACGACGTCTCATGCTGTTCACAAGTCGACTTATTGTCTGCTGAGGCATGGCATCCCACTCTTCTTGAAGGGCGGCCCTCAGGTCATTGAGGTTCTGGGGTACAGAGTTACGAGCCTCTACACGGTGAGTCAGCTGATCCCATAGGTTTTCTATGGGATTCAGGTCTGGAGAAAGTGCAGGCCACTCCATTTGAGGTACCCCAGTCTCCAGCAGCCTTTCCCTAATGATGCGACCTCGATGAGCTGGAGCATTGTCGTCCATGAAGATGAAATTAGGCCTGTGTTGTTCATGCAGGGGCACAATGACTGGATTAATGATGTTATTCAGGTAGTATGGGCTTGTCACTGTACCATTCACAAAGTGTAGCGCAGTTCTGTATTGACTAGACACACCTGCCCACACTGTAACACCGCCACCACCAAAGGGTCGTCTGGTGACAACAGTGGCTGATGCATAGCGCTCTCCTTGACGTCTCCAACATCGTTGGCGGCCATCATTTCTGCTCAACGTGAATCGACTTTCATCAGAAAACAGCACTGAGGCCCACTGGTCCCTCGTCCAGCGTAAATGCTCCCTGGCCCATGCAAGACGACGCCTGTGCCTGGTGGTGTGGTCAGGTACCCTTGCAGGTCGTCTAGCACGCAGACCACGCTGATGTAAACGGTTTCGAATGGTCTGACGTGACACTTGGGTGCCTCTCACCTCCCTTAAATGTGCCTGGAGTTGAGTGGCATTCATCATCCGGTTCCGCAGGGCACTGTTCACAATGAAGCGGTCATCAGTGTGGGATGTGACCAAAGGACGTCCACTTCTATGCCTTTCTGTGACTCTTCCAGTCTCTCTGTATCTCTGTTGCAACCTGCTGATGACACTCTGTGACACTAAGCTCAGTGGCCACTTCCCTCTGAGAACATCCTGTTTGAAGCCTCGCAATGGCGAGGTACTGTTGATCAATTGTTAGGTGTCGTCTTGGTCTCATGATGTCAAAATGTGAACAGCATGATGAAGAGGACTGTTTAAATACCAATTCTAATTGAACCAGGAAATTTATTGGTCGATTCATGGATCAAACACCTGTTGTGAATTTTGCCGTTCAGCTCCTTGTTAGAGAACAGCAAGTTGTGCAAAAAGTACTGAAACACTGAATAGTTGGACATGTGCATTCAAAAGTTTAGAGAAGGTCAAATTAATTTCACCTGTAAAGGCTATAGTGCATTTTAGGTTCATCCTGAAATTTCACCCGAAAGCCGAATATCCCTAACTTTTTGTGAGTAGTGTAGGTACTGTATTGAATGGTATATACTATATTTCAGGTGTTATTTTTTATCTTACTTTCTGAATTACAATCACTGACATGATTGTACATAGCACGTTTAAATAATTATTCGGTGTTGAAAATAATGATTCACAAAGGTTAATTAATTGTGAATAATTTTTTAAAATTTTCTATTTGCTTGATTGGGTAATCATGAGCTCAGCATTGTTTCTGTTAGATTTTGAGGGTTCACACCTGGTTGTGATGGTATGGGAATGGCGCATGGTATAGAAGGCTGGTTGTGATGGTATGGGAATGGCACATGGTAAAGAAGGCTGGTTGTGATGGTATGGGAATGGCGCATGGTAAAGAAGGCTGGTTGTGATGGTATGGGAATGGCGCATGGTAAAGAAGGCTGGTTATGATGGTATGGGAATGGCGCATGGTAAAGAAGGCTGGTTGTGATGGTATGGGAATGGTGCATGGTAAAGAAGGCTGGTTATGATGGTATGGGAATGGCGCATGGTATAGAAGGCTGGTTGTGATGGTATGGGAATGGCGCATGGTAAAGAAGGCTGGTTGTGATGGTGTGGGAATGGCGCATGGTAAAGAAGGCTGGTTATGATGGTGTGGGAATGGTGCATGGTAAAGAAGGCTGGTTGTGATGGTATGGGAATGGCGCATGGTAAAGAAGGCTGGTTATGATGGTATGGGAATGGCGCATGGTAAAGAAGGCTGGTTGTGATGGTATGGGAATGGCGCATGGTAAAGAAGGCTGGTTGTGATGGTATGGGAATGGCGCATGGTAAAGAAGGCTGGTTGTGATGGTATGGGAATGGTGCATGGTAAAGAAGGCTGGTTGTGATGGTATGGGAATGGCGCATGGTAAAGAAGGCTGGTTGTGATGGTATGGGAATGGCGCATGGGAATGGCGCATGGTAAAGAAGGCTGGTTGTGATGGTATGGGAATGGCGCATGGTAAAGAAGGCTGGTTGTGATGGTGTGGGAATGGCGCATGGTAAAGAAGGCTGGTTATGATGGTATGGGAATGGCGCATGGTAAAGAAGGCTGGTTGTGATGGTATGGGAATGGTGCATGGTAAAGAAGGCTGGTTGTGATGGTATGGGAATGGTGCATGGTAAAGAAGGCTGGTTGTGATGGTGTGGGAATGGCGCATGGTAAAGAAGACTGGTTGTGATGGTATGGGAATGGCGCATGGTAAAGAAGGCTGGTTGTGATGGTATGGGAATAGCGCATGGTAAAGAAGGCTGGTTGTGATGGTATGGGAATAGCGCACGGTAAAGAAGGCAGGTTGTGATGGTATGGGAATGGTGCATGGTAAAGAAGGCTGGTTGTGATGGTATGGGAATGGCGCATGGTAAAGACGGCTGGTTATGATGGTATGGGAATGGCGCATGGTAAAGAAGGCTGGTTGTGATGGTATGGGAATGGCGCATGGTAAAGAAGGCTGGTTATGATGGTATGGGAATGGTGCATGGTAAAGAAGGCTGGTTATGATGGTATGGGAATGGCGCATGGTAAAGAAGGCTGGTTGTGATGGTATGGGAATGGCGCATGGTAAAGAAGGCTGGTTGTGATGGTATGGGAATGGCGCATGGTAAAGAAGGCTGGTTGTGATGGTATGGGAATGGCGCATGGTAAAGAAGGCTGGTTGTGATGGTATGGGAATGGCGCATGGTAAAGAAGGCTGGTTGTGATGGTATGGGAATGGCGCATGGTAAAGAAGGCTGGTTGTGATGGTATGGGAATGGCGCATGGTAAAGAAGGCTGGTTGTGATGGTATGGGAATGGTGCATGGTAAGGAATGCTGGTTCTGATGGTGTGGGAATGGCGCATGGTAAAGAAGGCTGGTTGTGATGGTGTGTGAATGGCGCATTTTAAAGAAGGCTGGTTGTGATGGTATGGGAATGGCGCATGGTAAAGAAGGCTGGTTGTGATGGTATGGGAATAGCGCATGGTAAAGAAGGCTGGTTGTGATGGTATGGGAATGGTGCATGGTAAAGAAGGCTGGTTGTGATGGTGTGGGAATGGCGCATGGTAAAGAAGGCTGGTTGTGATGGTATGGGAATGGCGTATGGTAAAGAAGGCAGGTTGTGATGGAATGGGAATGGCGCATGGTAACGAAGGCAGGTTGTGATGGTATGGGAATGGTGCATGGTAAAGAAGGCTGGTTGTGATGATATGGGAATGGCGCATGGTAAAGAAGGCTGGTTGTGATGGTATGGGAATGGCGCATGGTAAAGAAGGCTGGTTGTGATGGTATGGGAATGGCGCATGGTAAAGAAGGCTGGTTGTGATGGTATGGGAATGGCGCATGGTAAAGAAGGCTGGTTGTGATGGTATGGGAATGGCGCATGGTAAAGAAGGCTGGTTATGATGGTATGGGAATGGCGCATGGTAAAGAAGGCTGGTTGTGATGGTATGGGAATGGTGCATGGTAAAGAAGGCTGGTTGTGATGGTATGGGAATGGCGCATGGTAAAGAAGGCTGGTTGTGATGGTATGGGAATGGTGCATGGTAAAGAAGGCTGGTTGTGATGGTGTGGGAATGGCGCATGGTAAAGAAGGCTGGTTGTGATGGTATGGGAATGGCGCATGGTAAAGAAGGCTGGTTGTGATGGTATGGGAATAGCGCACGGTAAAGAAGGCTGGCTGTGATGGTATGGGAATGGTGCATGGTAAAGAAGGCTGGTTGTGATGGTATGGGAATGGCGCATGGTAAAGAAGGCTGGTTATGATGGTATGGGAATGGCGCATGGTAAAGAAGGCTGGTTGTGATGGTATGGGAATGGCGCATGGTAAAGAAGGCTGGTTATGATGGTATGGGAATGGTGCATGGTAAAGAAGGCTGGTTATGATGGTATGGGAATGGCGCATGGTAAAGAAGGCTGGTTGTGATGGTATGGGAATGGCGCATGGTAAAGAAGGCTGGTTGTGATGGTATGGGAATGGCGCATGGTAAAGAAGGCTGGTTGTGATGGTATGGGAATGGCGCATGGTAAAGAAGGCTGGTTGTGATGGTATGGGAATGGCGCATGGTAAAGAAGGCTGGTTGTGATGGTATGGGAATGGCGCATGGTAAAGAAGGCTGGTTGTGATGGTATGGGAATGGTGCATGGTAAGGAATGCTGGTTCTGATGGTGTGGGAATGGCGCATGGTAAAGAAGGCTGGTTGTGATGGTGTGGGAATGGCGCATGGTAAAGAAGGCTGGTTGTGATGGTGTGTGAATGGCGCATTTTAAAGAAGGCTGGTTGTGATGGTATGGGAATGGCGCATGGTAAAGAAGGCTGGTTGTGATGGTATGGGAATAGCGCATGGTAAAGAAGGCTGGTTGTGATGGTATGGGAATGGTGCATGGTAAAGAAGGCTGGTTGTGATGGTGTGGGAATGGCGCATGGTAAAGAAGGCTGGTTGTGATGGTATGGGAATGGCGTATGGTAAAGAAGGCAGGTTGTGATGGAATGGGAATGGCGCATGGTAACGAAGGCTGGTTGTGATGGTATGGGAATGGCGCATGGTAAAGAAGGCTGGTTGTGATGGTATGGGAATGGCGCATGGTAAAGAAGGCTGGTTGTGATGGTATGGGAATGGCGCATGGTAAAGAAGGCTGGTTGTGATGGTATGGGAATGGCGCATGGTAAAGAAGGCTGGTTGTGATGGTGTGTGAATGGTGCATGGTAAAGAAGGCTGGTTGTGATGGTGTGTGAATGGTGCATGGTAAAGAAGGCTGGTTGTGATGGTATGGGAATGGCGCATGGTAAAGAAGGCTGGTTGTGATGGTATGGGAATGGCGCATGGTAAAGAAGGCTGGTTGTGATGGTATGGGAATGGCGCATGGTAAAGAAGGCTGGTTGTGATGGTATGGGAATGGCGCATGGTAAAGAAGGCTGGTTATGATGGTATGGGAATGGTGCATGGTAAAGAAGGCTGGTTATGATGGTATGGGAATGGCGCATGGTAAAGAAGGCTGGTTGTGATGGTATGGGAATGGCGCATGGTAAAGAAGGCTGGTTGTGATGGTATGGGAATGGCGCATGGTAAAGAAGGCTGGTTGTGATGGTATGGGAATGGCGCATGGTAAAGAAGGCTGGTTGTGATGGTATGGGAATGGCGCATGGTAAAGAAGGCTGGTTGTGATGGTATGGGAATGGCGCATGGTAAAGAAGGCTGGTTGTGATGGTATGGGAATGGCGCATGGTAAAGAAGGCTGGTTGTGATGGTATGGGAATGGTGCATGGTAAGGAATGCTGGTTCTGATGGTGTGGGAATGGCGCATGGTAAAGAAGGCTGGTTGTGATGGTGTGTGAATGGCGCATTTTAAAGAAGGCTGGTTGTGATGGTATGGGAATGGCGCATGGTAAAGAAGGCTGGTTGTGATGGTATGGGAATAGCGCATGGTAAAGAAGGCTGGTTGTGATGGTATGGGAATGGTGCATGGTAAAGAAGGCTGGTTGTGATGGTGTGGGAATGGCGCATGGTAAAGAAGGCTGGTTGTGATGGTATGGGAATGGCGTATGGTAAAGAAGGCAGGTTGTGATGGAATGGGAATGGCGCATGGTAACGAAGGCAGGTTGTGATGGTATGGGAATGGTGCATGGTAAAGAAGGCTGGTTGTGATGATATGGGAATGGCGCATGGTAAAGAAGGCTGGTTGTGATGGTATGGGAATGGCGCATGGTAAAGAAGGCTGGTTGTGATGGTATGGGAATGGCGCATGGTAAAGAAGGCTGGTTGTGATGGTATGGGAATGGCGCATGGTAAAGAAGGCTGGTTGTGATGGTATGGGAATGGCGCATGGTAAAGAAGGCTGGTTGTGATGGTATGGGAATGGCGCATGGTAAAGAAGGCTGGTTATGATGGTATGGGAATGGCGCATGGTAAAGAAGGCTGGTTGTGATTGTATGGGAATGGTGCATGGTAAAGAAGGCTGGTTGTGATGGTATGGGAATGGCGCATGGTAAAGAAGGCTGGTTGTGATGGTATGGGAATGGTGCATGGTAAAGAAGGCTGGTTGTGATGGTGTGGGAATGGCGCATGGTAAAGAAGGCTGGTTGTGATGGTATGGGAATGGCGCATGGTAAAGAAGGCTGGTTGTGATGGTATGGGAATAGCGCACGGTAAAGAAGGCTGGCTGTGATGGTATGGGAATGGTGCATGGTAACGAAGGCAGGCTGTGATGGTATGGGAATGGTGCATGGTAACGAAGGCAGGTTGTGATGGTATGGGAATGGCGCATGGTAAAGAAGGCTGGTTGTGATGGTATGGGAATAGCGCACGGTAAAGAAGGCAGGTTGTGATGGAATGGGAATGGCGCATGGTAACGAAGGCAGGTTGTGATGGTATGGGAATGGTGCATGGTAAAGAAGGCTGGTTGTGATGGTATGGGAATGGCGCATGGTAAAGAAGGCTGGTTGTGATGGTATGGGAATAGCGCACGGTAAAGAAGGCTGGCTGTGATGGTATGGGAATGGTGCATGGTAAAGAAGGCTGGTTGTGATGGTATGGGAATGGCGCATGGTAAAGAAGGCTGGTTATGATGGTATGGGAATGGCGCATGGTAAAGAAGGCTGGTTGTGATGGTATGGGAATGGCGCATGGTAAAGAAGGCTGGTTATGATGGTATGGGAATGGTGCATGGTAAAGAAGGCTGGTTATGATGGTATGGGAATGGCGCATGGTAAAGAAGGCTGGTTGTGATGGTATGGGAATGGCGCATGGTAAAGAAGGCTGGTTGTGATGGTATGGGAATGGCGCATGGTAAAGAAGGCTGGTTGTGATGGTATGGGAATGGCGCATGGTAAAGAAGGCTGGTTGTGATGGTATGGGAATGGCGCATGGTAAAGAAGGCTGGTTGTGATGGTATGGGAATGGCGCATGGTAAAGAAGGCTGGTTGTGATGGTATGGGAATGGTGCATGGTAAGGAATGCTGGTTCTGATGGTGTGGGAATGGCGCATGGTAAAGAAGGCTGGTTGTGATGGTGTGGGAATGGCGCATGGTAAAGAAGGCTGGTTGTGATGGTGTGTGAATGGCGCATTTTAAAGAAGGCTGGTTGTGATGGTATGGGAATGGCGCATGGTAAAGAAGGCTGGTTGTGATGGTATGGGAATAGCGCATGGTAAAGAAGGCTGGTTGTGATGGTATGGGAATGGTGCATGGTAAAGAAGGCTGGTTGTGATGGTGTGGGAATGGCGCATGGTAAAGAAGGCTGGTTGTGATGGTATGGGAATGGCGTATGGTAAAGAAGGCAGGTTGTGATGGAATGGGAATGGCGCATGGTAACGAAGGCTGGTTGTGATGGTATGGGAATGGCGCATGGTAAAGAAGGCTGGTTGTGATGGTATGGGAATGGCGCATGGTAAAGAAGGCTGGTTGTGATGGTATGGGAATGGCGCATGGTAAAGAAGGCTGGTTGTGATGGTATGGGAATGGCGCATGGTAAAGAAGGCTGGTTGTGATGGTGTGTGAATGGTGCATGGTAAAGAAGGCTGGTTGTGATGGTGTGTGAATGGTGCATGGTAAAGAAGGCTGGTTGTGATGGTATGGGAATGGCGCATGGTAAAGAAGGCTGGTTGTGATGGTATGGGAATGGCGCATGGTAAAGAAGGCTGGTTGTGATGGTATGGGAATGGCGCATGGTAAAGAAGGCTGGTTGTGATGGTATGGGAATGGCGCATGGTAAAGAAGGCTGGTTATGATGGTATGGGAATGGTGCATGGTAAAGAAGGCTGGTTATGATGGTATGGGAATGGCGCATGGTAAAGAAGGCTGGTTGTGATGGTATGGGAATGGCGCATGGTAAAGAAGGCTGGTTGTGATGGTATGGGAATGGCGCATGGTAAAGAAGGCTGGTTGTGATGGTATGGGAATGGCGCATGGTAAAGAAGGCTGGTTGTGATGGTATGGGAATGGCGCATGGTAAAGAAGGCTGGTTGTGATGGTATGGGAATGGCGCATGGTAAAGAAGGCTGGTTGTGATGGTATGGGAATGGCGCATGGTAAAGAAGGCTGGTTGTGATGGTATGGGAATGGTGCATGGTAAGGAATGCTGGTTCTGATGGTGTGGGAATGGCGCATGGTAAAGAAGGCTGGTTGTGATGGTGTGTGAATGGCGCATTTTAAAGAAGGCTGGTTGTGATGGTATGGGAATGGCGCATGGTAAAGAAGGCTGGTTGTGATGGTATGGGAATAGCGCATGGTAAAGAAGGCTGGTTGTGATGGTATGGGAATGGTGCATGGTAAAGAAGGCTGGTTGTGATGGTGTGGGAATGGCGCATGGTAAAGAAGGCTGGTTGTGATGGTATGGGAATGGCGTATGGTAAAGAAGGCAGGTTGTGATGGAATGGGAATGGCGCATGGTAACGAAGGCAGGTTGTGATGGTATGGGAATGGTGCATGGTAAAGAAGGCTGGTTGTGATGATATGGGAATGGCGCATGGTAAAGAAGGCTGGTTGTGATGGTATGGGAATGGCGCATGGTAAAGAAGGCTGGTTGTGATGGTATGGGAATGGCGCATGGTAAAGAAGGCTGGTTGTGATGGTATGGGAATGGCGCATGGTAAAGAAGGCTGGTTGTGATGGTATGGGAATGGCGCATGGTAAAGAAGGCTGGTTGTGATGGTATGGGAATGGCGCATGGTAAAGAAGGCTGGTTATGATGGTATGGGAATGGCGCATGGTAAAGAAGGCTGGTTGTGATTGTATGGGAATGGTGCATGGTAAAGAAGGCTGGTTGTGATGGTATGGGAATGGCGCATGGTAAAGAAGGCTGGTTGTGATGGTATGGGAATGGTGCATGGTAAAGAAGGCTGGTTGTGATGGTGTGGGAATGGCGCATGGTAAAGAAGGCTGGTTGTGATGGTATGGGAATGGCGCATGGTAAAGAAGGCTGGTTGTGATGGTATGGGAATAGCGCACGGTAAAGAAGGCTGGCTGTGATGGTATGGGAATGGTGCATGGTAAAGAAGGCTGGTTGTGATGGTATGGGAATGGCGCATGGTAAAGAAGGCTGGTTGTGATGGTATGGGAATGGCGCATGGTAAAGAAGGCTGGTTGTGATGGTATGGGAATGGCGCATGGTAAAGAAGGCTGGTTATGATGGTATGGGAATGGTGCATGGTAAAGAAGGCTGGTTATGATGGTATGGAAATGGCGCATGGTAAAGAAGGCTGGTTGTGATGGTATGGGAATGGCGCATGGTAAAGAAGGCTGGTTGTGATGGTATGGGAATGGCGCATGGTAAAGAAGGCTGGTTGTGATGGTATGGGAATGGCGCATGGTAAAGAAGGCTGGTTGTGATGGTATGGGAATGGCGCATGGTAAAGAAGGCTGGTTGTGATGGTATGGGAATGGCGCATGGTAAAGAAGGCTGGTTGTGATGGTATGGGAATGGTGCATGGTAAGGAATGCTGGTTCTGATGGTGTGGGAATGGCGCATGGTAAAGAAGGCTGGTTGTGATGGTATGGGAATGGCGCATGGTAAAGAAGGCTGGTTGTGATGGTATGGGAATAGCGCACGGTAAAGAAGGCTGGCTGTGATGGTATGGGAATGGTGCATGGTAAAGAAGGCTGGTTGTGATGGTATGGGAATGGCGCATGGTAAAGAAGGCTGGTTATGATGGTATGGGAATGGCGCATGGTAAAGAAGGCTGGTTGTGATGGTATGGGAATGGCGCATGGTAAAGAAGGCTGGTTATGATGGTATGGGAATGGTGCATGGTAAAGAAGGCTGGTTATGATGGTATGGGAATGGCGCATGGTAAAGAAGGCTGGTTGTGATGGTATGGGAATGGCGCATGGTAAAGAAGGCTGGTTGTGATGGTATGGGAATGGCGCATGGTAAAGAAGGCTGGTTGTGATGGTATGGGAATGGCGCATGGTAAAGAAGGCTGGTTGTGATGGTATGGGAATGGCGCATGGTAAAGAAGGCTGGTTGTGATGGTATGGGAATGGTGCATGGTAAGGAATGCTGGTTCTGATGGTGTGGGAATGGCGCATGGTAAAGAAGGCTGGTTGTGATGGTGTGGTTATGGCGCATGGTAAAGAAGGCTGGTTGTGATGGTGTGTGAATGGCGCATTTTAAAGAAGGCTGGTTGTGATGGTATGGGAATGGCGCATGGTAAAGAAGGCTGGTTGTGATGGTATGGGAATAGCGCATGGTAAAGAAGGCTGGTTGTGATGGTATGGGAATGGTGCATGGTAAAGAAGGCTGGTTGTGATGGTGTGGGAATGGCGCATGGTAAAGAACGCTGGTTGTGATGGTATGGGAATGGCGTATGGTAAAGAAGGCAGGTTGTGATGCAATGGGAATGGCGCATGGTAACGAAGGCTGGTTGTGATGGTATGGGAATAGCGCATGGTAAAGAAGGCTGGTTGTGATGGTATGGGAATGGCGCATGGTAAAGAAGGCTGGTTGTGATGGTATGGGAATGGCGCATGGTAAAGAAGGCTGGTTGTGATGGTATGGGAATGGCACATGGTAAAGAAGGCTGGTTGTGATGGTATGGGAATGGCGCATGGTAAAGAAGGCTGGTTGTGATGGTATGGGAATGGCGCATGGTAAAGAAGGCTGGTTGTGATGGTATGGGAATGACGCATGGTAAAGAAGGCTGGTTGTGATGGTATGGGAATGGCGCATGGTAAAGAAGGCTGGTTGTGATGGTGTGTGAATGGTGCATGGTAAAGAAGGCTGGTTGTGATGGTGTGTGAATGGTGCATGGTAAAGAAGGCTGGTTGTGATGGTATGGGAATGGCGCATGGTAAAGAAGGCTGGTTGTGATGGTATGGGAATGGCGCATGGTAAAGAAGGCTGGTTGTGATGGTATGGGAATGGCGCATGGTAAAGAAGGCTGGTTGTGATGGTATGGGAATGGTGCATGGTAAAGAAGGCTGGTTGTGATGGTATGGGAATGGCGCATGGTAAAGAAGGCTGGTTGTGATGGTATGGGAATGGCGCATGGTATAGAAGGCTGGTTGTGATGGTATGGGAATGGCGCATGGTAAAGAAGGCTGGTTGTGATGGTATGGGAATCGCGCATGGTATAGAAGGCTGGTTGTGATGGTATGGGAATGGCGCATGGTAAAGAAGGCTGGTTGTGATGGTATGGGAATGGCGCATGGTATAGAAGGCTGGTTGTGATGGTATGGGAATGGCGCATGGTAAAGAAGGCTGGTTGTGATGGTATGGGAATGGCGCATGGTAAAGAAGGCTGGTTGTGATGGTATGGGAATGGCGCATGGTAAAGAAGGCTGGTTGTGATGGTATGGGAATGGCGCATGGTAAAGAAGGCTGGTTGTGATGGTATGGGAATGGCGCATGGTAAAGAAGGCTGGTTGTGATGGTGTGTGAATGGTGCATGGTAAAGAAGGCTGGTTGTGATGGTGTGTGAATGGTGCATGGTAAAGAAGGCTGGTTGTGATGGTATGGGAATGGCGCATGGTAAAGAAGGCTGGTTGTGATGGTATGGGAATGGCGCATGGTAAAGAAGGCTGGTTGTGATGGTATGGGAATGGCGCATGGTAAAGAAGGCTGGTTGTGATGGTATGGGAATGGTGCATGGTAAAGAAGGCTGGTTGTGATGGTATGGGAATGGCGCATGGTAAAGAAGGCTGGTTGTGATGGTATGGGAATGGCGCATGGTATAGAAGGCTGGTTGTGATGGTATGGGAATGGCGCATGGTAAAGAAGGCTGGTTGTGATGGTATGGGAATCGCGCATGGTATAGAAGGCTGGTTGTGATGGTATGGGAATGGCGCATGGTAAAGAAGGCTGGTTGTGATGGTATGGGAATGGCGCATGGTATAGAAGGCTGGTTGTGATGGTATGGGAATGGCGCATGGTAAAGAAGGCTGGTTGTGATGGTATGGGAATGGCGCATGGTAAAGAAGGCTGGTTGTGATGGTATGGGAATGGCGCATGGTAAAGAAGGCTGGTTGTGATGGTATGGGAATGGCGCATGGTAAAGAAGGCTGGTTGTGATGGTGTGTGAATGGTGCATGGTAAAGAAGGCTGGTTGTGATGGTGTGTGAATGGTGCATGGTAAAGAAGGCTGGTTGTGATGGTATGGGAATGGCGCATGGTAAAGAAGGCTGGTTGTGATGGTATGGGAATGGCGCATGGTAAAGAAGGCTGGTTGTGATGGTATGGGAATGGCGCATGGTAAAGAAGGCTGGTTGTGATGGTATGGGAATGGCGCATGGTAAAGAAGGCTGGTTGTGATGGTATGGGAATGGTGCATGGTAAAGAAGGCTGGTTGTGATGGTATGGGAATGGCGCATGGTAAAGAAGGCTGGTTGTGATGGTATGGGAATGGTGCATGGTAAAGAAGGCTGGTTGTGATGGTATGGGAATGGCGCATGGTAAAGAAGGCTGGTTGTGATGGTATGGGAATGGTGCATGGTAAGGAATGCTGGTTCTGATGGTGTGGGAATGGCGCATGGTAAAGAAGGCTGGTTGTGATGGTATGGGAATGGCGCATGGTAAAGAAGGCTGGTTGTGATGGTATGGGAATAGCGCACGGTAAAGAAGGCTGGCTGTGATGGTATGGGAATGGTGCATGGTAAAGAAGGCTGGTTGTGATGGTATGGGAATGGCGCATGGTAAAGAAGGCTGGTTATGATGGTATGGGAATGGCGCATGGTAAAGAAGGCTGGTTGTGATGGTATGGGAATGGCGCATGGTAAATAAGGCTGGTTATGATGGTATGGGAATGGTGCATGGTAAAGAAGGCTGGTTATGATGGTATGGGAATGGCGCATGGTAAAGAAGGCTGGTTGTGATGGTATGGGAATGGCGCATGGTAAAGAAGGCTGGTTGTGATGGTATGGGAATGGCGCATGGTAAAGAAGGCTGGTTGTGATGGTATGGGAATGGCGCATGGTAAAGAAGGCTGGTTGTGATGGTATGGGAATGGCGCATGGTAAAGAAGGCTGGTTGTGATGGTATGGGAATGGTGCATGGTAAGGAATGCTGGTTCTGATGGTGTGGGAATGGCGCATGGTAAAGAAGGCTGGTTGTGATGGTGTGGTTATGGCGCATGGTAAAGAAGGCTGGTTGTGATGGTGTGTGAATGGCGCATTTTAAAGAAGGCTGGTTGTGATGGTATGGGAATGGCGCATGGTAAAGAAGGCTGGTTGTGATGGTATGGGAATAGCGCATGGTAAAGAAGGCTGGTTGTGATGGTATGGGAATGGTGCATGGTAAAGAAGGCTGGTTGTGATGGTGTGGGAATGGCGCATGGTAAAGAAGGCTGGTTGTGATGGTATGGGAATGGCGTATGGTAAAGAAGGCAGGTTGTGATGGAATGGGAATGGCGCATGGTAACGAAGGCTGGTTGTGATGGTATGGGAATGGCGCATGGTAAAGAAGGCTGGTTGTGATGGTATGGGAATGGCGCATGGTAAAGAAGGCTGGTTGTGATGGTATGGGAATGGCGCATGGTAAAGAAGGCTGGTTGTGATGGTATGGGAATGGTGCATGGTAAAGAAGGCTGGTTGTGATGGTATGGGAATGGCGCATGGTAAAGAAGGCTGGTTATGATGGTATGGGAATGGCGCATGGTAAAGAAGGCTGGTTGTGATGGTATGGGAATGGCGCATGGTAAAGAAGGCTGGTTATGATGGTATGGGAATGGTGCATGGTAAAGAAGGCTGGTTATGATGGTATGGGAATGGCGCATGGTAAAGAAGGCTGGTTGTGATGGTATGGGAATGGCGCATGGTAAAGAAGGCTGGTTGTGATGGTATGGGAATGGCGCATGGTAAAGAAGGCTGGTTGTGATGGTATGGGAATGGCGCATGGTAAAGAAGGCTGGTTGTGATGGTATGGGAATGGCGCATGGTAAAGAAGGCTGGTTGTGATGGTATGGGAATGGCGCATGGTAAAGAAGGCTGGTTGTGATGGTATGGGAATGGTGCATGGTAAGGAATGCTGGTTCTGATGGTGTGGGAATGGCGCATGGTAAAGAATGCTGGTTGTGATGGTATGGGAATGGCGCATGGTAAAGAAGGCTGGTTGTGATGGTATGGGAATAGCGCACGGTAAAGAAGGCTGGCTGTGATGGTATGGGAATGGTGCATGGTAAAGAAGGCTGGTTGTGATGGTATGGGAATGGCGCATGGTAAAGAAGGCTGGTTATGATGGTATGGGAATGGCGCATGGTAAAGAAGGCTGGTTGTGATGGTATGGGAATGGCGCATGGTAAAGAAGGCTGGTTATGATGGTATGGGAATGGTGCATGGTAAAGAAGGCAGGTTATGATGGTATGGGAATGGCGCATGGTAAAGAAGGCTGGTTGTGATGGTATGGGAATGGCGCATGGTAAAGAAGGCTGGTTGTGATGGTATGGGAATGGCGCATGGTAAAGAAGGCTGGTTGTGATGGTATGGGAATGGCGCATGGTAAAGAAGGCTGGTTGTGATGGTATGGGAATGGCGCATGGTAAAGAAGGCTGGTTGTGATGGTATGGGAATGGTGCATGGTAAGGAATGCTGGTTCTGATGGTGTGGGAATGGCGCATGGTAAAGAAGGCTGGTTGTGATGGTGTGGTTATGGCGCATGGTAAAGAAGGCTGGTTGTGATGGTGTGTGAATGGCGCATTTTAAAGAAGGCTGGTTGTGATGGTATGGGAATGGCGCATGGTAAAGAAGGCTGGTTGTGATGGTATGGGAATAGCGCATGGTAAAGAAGGCTGGTTGTGATGGTATGGGAATGGTGCATGGTAAAGAAGGCTGGTTGTGATGGTGTGGGAATGGCGCATGGTAAAGAAGGCTGGTTGTGATGGTATGGGAATGGCGTATGGTAAAGAAGGCAGGTTGTGATGCAATGGGAATGGCGCATGGTAACGAAGGCTGGTTGTGATGGTATGGGAATGGCGCATGGTAAAGAAGGCTGGTTGTGATGGTATGGGAATGGCGCATGGTAAAGAAGGCTGGTTGTGATGGTATGGGAATGGCGCATGGTAAAGAAGGCTGGTTGTGATGGTATGGGAATGGGGCATGGTAAAGAAGGCTGGTTGTGATGGTATGGGAATGGCGCATGGTAAAGAAGGCTGGTTGTGATGGTATGGGAATGGCGCATGGTAAAGAAGGCTGGTTGTGATGGTATGGGAATGACGCATGGTAAAGAAGGCTGGTTGTGATGGTATGGGAATGGCGCATGGTAAAGAAGGCTGGTTGTGATGGTGTGTGAATGGTGCATGGTAAAGAAGGCTGGTTGTGATGGTGTGTGAATGGTGCATGGTAAAGAAGGCTGGTTGTGATGGTATGGGAATGGCGCATGGTAAAGAAGGCTGGTTGTGATGGTATGGGAATGGCGCATGGTAAAGAAGGCTAGTTGTGATGGTATGGGAATGGCGCATGGTAAAGAAGGCTGGTTGTGATGGTATGGGAATGGTGCATGGTAAAGAAGGCTGGTTGTGATGGTATGGGAATGGCGCATGGTAAAGAAGGCTGGTTGTGATGGTATGGGAATGGCGCATGGTATAGAAGGCTGGTTGTGATGGTATGGGAATGGCGCATGGTAAAGAAGGCTGGTTGTGATGGTATGGGAATCGCGCATGGTATAGAAGGCTGGTTGTGATGGTATGGGAATGGCGCATGGTAAAGAAGGCTGGTTGTGATGGTATGGGAATGGCGCATGGTATAGAAGGCTGGTTGTGATGGTATGGGAATGGCGCATGGTAAAGAAGGCTGGTTGTGATGGTATGGGAATGGCGCATGGTAAAGAAGGCTGGTTGTGATGGTATGGGAATGGCGCATGGTAAAGAAGGCTGGTTGTGATGGTATGGGAATGGCGCATGGTAAAGAAGGCTGGTTGTGATGGTGTGTGAATGGTGCATGGTAAAGAAGGCTGGTTGTGATGGTGTGTGAATGGTGCATGATAAAGAAGGCTGGTTGTGATGGTATGGGAATGGCGCATGGTAAAGAAGGCTGGTTGTGATGGTATGGGAATGGCGCATGGTAAAGAAGGCTGGTTGTGATGGTATGGGAATGGCGCATGGTAAAGAAGGCTGGTTGTGATGGTATGGGAATGGTGCATGGTAAAGAAGGCTGGTTGTGATGGTATGGGAATGGCGCATGGTAAAGAAGGCTGGTTGTGATGGTATGGGAATGGCGCATGGTAAAGAAGGCTGGTTGTGATGGTATGGGAATGGCGCATGGTAAAGAAGGCTGGTTGTGATGGTATGGGAATGGTGCATGGTAAAGAAGGCTGGTTGTGATGGTATGGGAATGGCGCATGGTAAAGAAGGCTGGTTGTGATGGTATGGGAATGGCGCATGGTAAAGAAGGCTGGTTGTGATGGTATGGGAATAGCGCATGGTAAAGAAGGCTGGTTGTGATGGTATGGGAATGGTGCATGGTAAAGAAGGCTGGTTGTGATGGTGTGGGAATGGCGCATGGTAAAGAACGCTGGTTGTGATGGTATGGGAATGGCGTATGGTAAAGAAGGCAGGTTGTGATGCAATGGGAATGGCGCATGGTAACGAAGGCTGGTTGTGATGGTATGGGAATGGCGCATGGTAAAGAAGGCTGGTTGTGATGGTATGGGAATGGCGCATAGTAAAGAAGGCTGGTTGTGATGGTATGGGAATGGCGCATGGTAAAGAAGGCTGGTTGTGATGGTATGGGAATGGCGCATGGTAAAGAAGGCTGGTTGTGATGGTATGGGAATGGCGCATGGTAAAGAAGGCTGGTTGTGATGGTATGGGAATGGCGCATGGTAAAGAAGGCTGGTTGTGATGGTATGGGAATGACGCATGGTAAAGAAGGCTGGTTGTGATGGTATGGGAATGGCGCATGGTAAAGAAGGCTGGTTGTGATGGTGTGTGAATGGTGCATGGTAAAGAAGGCTGGTTGTGATGGTGTGTGAATGGTGCATGGTAAAGAAGGCTGGTTGTGATGGTATGGGAATGGCGCATGGTAAAGAAGGCTGGTTGTGATGGTATGGGAATGGCGCATGGTAAAGAAGGCTGGTTGTGATGGTATGGGAATGGCGCATGGTAAAGAAGGCTGGTTGTGATGGTATGGGAATGGTGCATGGTAAAGAAGGCTGGTTGTGATGGTATGGGAATGGCGCATGGTAAAGAAGGCTGGTTGTGATGGTATGGGAATGGCGCATGGTATAGAAGGCTGGTTGTGATGGTATGGGAATGGCGCATGGTAAAGAAGGCTGGTTGTGATGGTATGGGAATCGCGCATGGTATAGAAGGCTGGTTGTGATGGTATGGGAATGGCGCATGGTAAAGAAGGCTGGTTGTGATGGTATGGGAATCGCGCATGGTATAGAAGGCTGGTTGTGATGGTATGGGAATGGCGCATGGTAAAGAAGGCTGGTTGTGATGGTATGGGAATGGCGCATGGTATAGAAGGCTGGTTGTGATGGTATGGGAATGGCGCATGGTAAAGAAGGCTGGTTGTGATGGTATGGGAATGGCGCATGGTAAAGAAGGCTGGTTGTGATGGTATGGGAATGGCGCATGGTAAAGAAGGCTGGTTGTGATGGTATGGGAATGGCGCATGGTAAAGAAGGCTGGTTGTGATGGTGTGTGAATGGTGCATGGTAAAGAAGGCTGGTTGTGATGGTGTGTGAATGGTGCATGATAAAGAAGGCTGGTTGTGATGGTATGGGAATGGCGCATGGTAAAGAAGGCTGGTTGTGATGGTATGGGAATGGCGCATGGTAAAGAAGGCTGGTTGTGATGGTATGGGAATGGCGCATGGTAAAGAAGGCTGGTTGTGATGGTATGGGAATGGTGCATGGTAAAGAAGGCTGGTTGTGATGGTATGGGAATGGCGCATGGTAAAGAAGGCTGGTTGTGATGGTATGGGAATGGCGCATGGTAAAGAAGGCTGGTTGTGATGGTATGGGAATGGCGCATGGTAAAGAAGGCTGGTTGTGATGGTATGGGAATGGTGCATGGTAAAGAAGGCTGGTTGTGATGGTATGGGAATGGCGCATGGTAAAGAAGGCTGGTTGTGATGGTATGGGAATGGCGCATGGTAAAGAAGGCTGGTTGTGATGGTATGGGAATAGCGCATGGTAAAGAAGGCTGGTTGTGATGGTATGGGAATGGTGCATGGTAAAGAAGGCTGGTTGTGATGGTGTGGGAATGGCGCATGGTAAAGAACGCTGGTTGTGATGGTATGGGAATGGCGTATGGTAAAGAAGGCAGGTTGTGATGCAATGGGAATGGCGCATGGTAACGAAGGCTGGTTGTGATGGTATGGGAATGGCGCATGGTAAAGAAGGCTGGTTGTGATGGTATGGGAATGGCGCATGGTAAAGAAGGCTGGTTGTGATGGTATGGGAATGGCGCATGGTAAAGAAGGCTGGTTGTGATGGTATGGGAATGGCGCATGGTAAAGAAGGCTGGTTGTGATGGTATGGGAATGGCGCATGGTAAAGAAGGCTGGTTGTGATGGTATGGGAATGGCGCATGGTAAAGAAGGCTGGTTGTGATGGTATGGGAATGACGCATGGTAAAGAAGGCTGGTTGTGATGGTATGGGAATGGCGCATGGTAAAGAAGGCTGGTTGTGATGGTGTGTGAATGGTGCATGGTAAAGAAGGCTGGTTGTGATGGTGTGTGAATGGTGCATGGTAAAGAAGGCTGGTTGTGATGGTATGGGAATGGCGCATGGTAAAGAAGGCTGGTTGTGATGGTATGGGAATGGCGCATGGTAAAGAAGGCTAGTTGTGATGGTATGGGAATGGCGCATGGTAAAGAAGGCTGGTTGTGATGGTATGGGAATGGTGCATGGTAAAGAAGGCTGGTTGTGATGGTATGGGAATGGCGCATGGTAAAGAAGGCTGGTTGTGATGGTATGGGAATGGCGCATGGTATAGAAGGCTGGTTGTGATGGTATGGGAATGGCGCATGGTAAAGAAGGCTGGTTGTGATGGTATGGGAATCGCGCATGGTATAGAAGGCTGGTTGTGATGGTATGGGAATGGCGCATGGTAAAGAAGGCTGGTTGTGATGGTATGGGAATGGCGCATGGTATAGAAGGCTGGTTGTGATGGTATGGGAATGGCGCATGGTAAAGAAGGCTGGTTGTGATGGTATGGGAATGGCGCATGGTAAAGAAGGCTGGTTGTGATGGTATGGGAATGGCGCATGGTAAAGAAGGCTGGTTGTGATGGTATGGGAATGGCGCATGGTAAAGAAGGCTGGTTGTGATGGTGTGTGAATGGTGCATGGTAAAGAAGGCTGGTTGTGATGGTGTGTGAATGGTGCATGATAAAGAAGGCTGGTTGTGATGGTATGGGAATGGCGCATGGTAAAGAAGGCTGGTTGTGATGGTATGGGAATGGCGCATGGTAAAGAAGGCTGGTTGTGATGGTATGGGAATGGCGCATGGTAAAGAAGGCTGGTTGTGATGGTATGGGAATGGTGCATGGTAAAGAAGGCTGGTTGTGATGGTATGGGAATGGCGCATGGTAAAGAAGGCTGGTTGTGATGGTATGGGAATGGCGCATGGTAAAGAAGGCTGGTTGTGATGGTATGGGAATGGCGCATGGTAAAGAAGGCTGGTTGTGATGGTATGGGAATGGTGCATGGTAAAGAAGGCTGGTTGTGATGGTATGGGAATGGCGCATGGTAAAGAAGGCTGGTTGTGATGGTATGGGAATGGCGCATGGTAAAGAAGGCTGGTTGTGATGGTATGGGAATAGCGCATGGTAAAGAAGGCTGGTTGTGATGGTATGGGAATGGTGCATGGTAAAGAAGGCTGGTTGTGATGGTGTGGGAATGGCGCATGGTAAAGAACGCTGGTTGTGATGGTATGGGAATGGCGTATGGTAAAGAAGGCAGGTTGTGATGCAATGGGAATGGCGCATGGTAACGAAGGCTGGTTGTGATGGTATGGGAATGGCGCATGGTAAAGAAGGCTGGTTGTGATGGTATGGGAATGGCGCATAGTAAAGAAGGCTGGTTGTGATGGTATGGGAATGGCGCATGGTAAAGAAGGCTGGTTGTGATGGTATGGGAATGGCGCATGGTAAAGAAGGCTGGTTGTGATGGTATGGGAATGGCGCATGGTAAAGAAGGCTGGTTGTGATGGTATGGGAATGGCGCATGGTAAAGAAGGCTGGTTGTGATGGTATGGGAATGACGCATGGTAAAGAAGGCTGGTTGTGATGGTATGGGAATGGCGCATGGTAAAGAAGGCTGGTTGTGATGGTGTGTGAATGGTGCATGGTAAAGAAGGCTGGTTGTGATGGTGTGTGAATGGTGCATGGTAAAGAAGGCTGGTTGTGATGGTATGGGAATGGCGCATGGTAAAGAAGGCTGGTTGTGATGGTATGGGAATGGCGCATGGTAAAGAAGGCTGGTTGTGATGGTATGGGAATGGCGCATGGTAAAGAAGGCTGGTTGTGATGGTATGGGAATGGTGCATGGTAAAGAAGGCTGGTTGTGATGGTATGGGAATGGCGCATGGTAAAGAAGGCTGGTTGTGATGGTATGGGAATGGCGCATGGTATAGAAGGCTGGTTGTGATGGTATGGGAATGGCGCATGGTAAAGAAGGCTGGTTGTGATGGTATGGGAATCGCGCATGGTATAGAAGGCTGGTTGTGATGGTATGGGAATGGCGCATGGTAAAGAAGGCTGGTTGTGATGGTATGGGAATCGCGCATGGTATAGAAGGCTGGTTGTGATGGTATGGGAATGGCGCATGGTAAAGAAGGCTGGTTGTGATGGTATGGGAATGGCGCATGGTATAGAAGGCTGGTTGTGATGGTATGGGAATGGCGCATGGTAAAGAAGGCTGGTTGTGATGGTATGGGAATGGCGCATGGTAAAGAAGGCTGGTTGTGATGGTATGGGAATGGCGCATGGTAAAGAAGGCTGGTTGTGATGGTATGGGAATGGCGCATGGTAAAGAAGGCTGGTTGTGATGGTGTGTGAATGGTGCATGGTAAAGAAGGCTGGTTGTGATGGTGTGTGAATGGTGCATGATAAAGAAGGCTGGTTGTGATGGTATGGGAATGGCGCATGGTAAAGAAGGCTGGTTGTGATGGTATGGGAATGGCGCATGGTAAAGAAGGCTGGTTGTGATGGTATGGGAATGGCGCATGGTAAAGAAGGCTGGTTGTGATGGTATGGGAATGGTGCATGGTAAAGAAGGCTGGTTGTGATGGTATGGGAATGGCGCATGGTAAAGAAGGCTGGTTGTGATGGTATGGGAATGGCGCATGGTAAAGAAGGCTGGTTGTGATGGTATGGGAATGGCGCATGGTAAAGAAGGCTGGTTGTGATGGTATGGGAATGGTGCATGGTAAAGAAGGCTGGTTGTGATGGTATGGGAATGGCGCATGGTAAAGAAGGCTGGTTGTGATGGTATGGGAATGGCGCATGGTAAAGAAGGCTGGTTGTGATGGTATGGGAATAGCGCATGGTAAAGAAGGCTGGTTGTGATGGTATGGGAATGGTGCATGGTAAAGAAGGCTGGTTGTGATGGTGTGGGAATGGCGCATGGTAAAGAACGCTGGTTGTGATGGTATGGGAATGGCGTATGGTAAAGAAGGCAGGTTGTGATGCAATGGGAATGGCGCATGGTAACGAAGGCTGGTTGTGATGGTATGGGAATGGCGCATGGTAAAGAAGGCTGGTTGTGATGGTATGGGAATGGCGCATGGTAAAGAAGGCTGGTTGTGATGGTATGGGAATGGCGCATGGTAAAGAAGGCTGGTTGTGATGGTATGGGAATGGCGCATGGTAAAGAAGGCTGGTTGTGATGGTATGGGAATGGCGCATGGTAAAGAAGGCTGGTTGTGATGGTATGGGAATGGCGCATGGTAAAGAAGGCTGGTTGTGATGGTATGGGAATGACGCATGGTAAAGAAGGCTGGTTGTGATGGTATGGGAATGGCGCATGGTAAAGAAGGCTGGTTGTGATGGTGTGTGAATGGTGCATGGTAAAGAAGGCTGGTTGTGATGGTGTGTGAATGGTGCATGGTAAAGAAGGCTGGTTGTGATGGTATGGGAATGGCGCATGGTAAAGAAGGCTGGTTGTGATGGTATGGGAATGGCGCATGGTAAAGAAGGCTGGTTGTGATGGTATGGGAATGGCGCATGGTAAAGAAGGCTGGTTGTGATGGTATGGGAATGGTGCATGGTAAAGAAGGCTGGTTGTGATGGTATGGGAATGGCGCATGGTAAAGAAGGCTGGTTGTGATGGTATGGGAATGGCGCATGGTATAGAAGGCTGGTTGTGATGGTATGGGAATGGCGCATGGTAAAGAAGGCTGGTTGTGATGGTATGGGAATCGCGCATGGTATAGAAGGCTGGTTGTGATGGTATGGGAATGGCGCATGGTAAAGAAGGCTGGTTGTGATGGTATGGGAATGGCGCATGGTATAGAAGGCTGGTTGTGATGGTATGGGAATGGCGCATGGTAAAGAAGGCTGGTTGTGATGGTATGGGAATGGCGCATGGTAAAGAAGGCTGGTTGTGATGGTATGGGAATGGCGCATGGTAAAGAAGGCTGGTTGTGATGGTATGGGAATGGCGCATGGTAAAGAAGGCTGGTTGTGATGGTATGGGAATGGCGCATGGTAAAGAAGGCTGGTTGTGATGGTGTGTGAATGGTGCATGGTAAAGAAGGCTGGTTGTGATGGTGTGTGAATGGTGCATGGTAAAGAAGGCTGGTTGTGATGGTATGGGAATGGCGCATGGTAAAGAAGGCTGGTTGTGATGGTATGGGAATGGCGCATGGTAAAGAAGGCTGGTTGTGATGGTATGGGAATGGCGCATGGTAAAGAAGGCTGGTTGTGATGGTATGGGAATGGTGCATGGTAAAGAAGGCTGGTTGTGATGGTATGGGAATGGCGCATGGTAAAGAAGGCTGGTTGTGATGGTATGGGAATGGCGCATGGTATAGAAGGCTGGTTGTGATGGTATGGGAATGGCGCATGGTAAAGAAGGCTGGTTGTGATGGTATGGGAATCGCGCATGGTATAGAAGGCTGGTTGTGATGGTATGGGAATGGCGCATGGTAAAGAAGGCTGGTTGTGATGGTATGGGAATGGCGCATGGTATAGAAGGCTGGTTGTGATGGTATGGGAATGGCGCATGGTAAAGAAGGCTGGTTGTGATGGTATGGGAATGGCGCATGGTAAAGAAGGCTGGTTGTGATGGTATGGGAATGGCGCATGGTAAAGAAGGCTGGTTGTGATGGTATGGGAATGGCGCATGGTAAAGAAGGCTGGTTGTGATGGTGTGTGAATGGTGCATGGTAAAGTAGGCTGGTTGTGATGGTGTGTGAATGGTGCATGGTAAAGAAGGCTGGTTGTGATGGTATGGGAATGGCGCATGGTAAAGAAGGCTGGTTGTGATGGTATGGGAATGGCGCATGGTAAAGAAGGCTGGTTGTGATGGTATGGGAATGGCGCATGGTAAAGAAGGCTGGTTGTGATGGTATGGGAATGGCGCATGGTAAAGAAGGCTGGTTGTGATGGTATGGGAATGGTGCATGGTAAAGAAGGCTGGTTGTGATGGTATGGGAATGGCGCATGGTAAAGAAGGCTGGTTGTGATGGTATGGGAATGGCGCATGGTAAAGAAGGCTGGTTGTGATGGTATGGGAATGGCGCATGGTAAAGAAGGCTGGTTGTGATGGTATGGGAATGGTGCATGGTAAGGAATGCTGGTTCTGATGGTGTGGGAATGGCGCATGGTAAAGAAGGCTGGTTGTGATGGTATGGGAATGGCGCATGGTAAAGAAGGCTGGTTGTGATGGTATGGGAATAGCGCACGGTAAAGAAGGCTGGCTGTGATGGTATGGGAATGGTGCATGGTAAAGAAGGCTGGTTGTGATGGTATGGGAATGGCGCATGGTAAAGAAGGCTGGTTATGATGGTATGGGAATGGCGCATGGTAAAGAAGGCTGGTTGTGATGGTATGGGAATGGCGCATGGTAAATAAGGCTGGTTATGATGGTATGGGAATGGTGCATGGTAAAGAAGGCTGGTTATGATGGTATGGGAATGGCGCATGGTAAAGAAGGCTGGTTGTGATGGTATGGGAATGGCGCATGGTAAAGAAGGCTGGTTGTGATGGTATGGGAATGGCGCATGGTAAAGAAGGCTGGTTGTGATGGTATGGGAATGGCGCATGGTAAAGAAGGCTGGTTGTGATGGTATGGGAATGGCGCATGGTAAAGAAGGCTGGTTGTGATGGTATGGGAATGGTGCATGGTAAGGAATGCTGGTTCTGATGGTGTGGGAATGGCGCATGGTAAAGAAGGCTGGTTGTGATGGTGTGTTTATGGCGCATGGTAAAGAAGGCTGGTTGTGATGGTGTGTGAATGGCGCATTTTAAAGAAGGCTGGTTGTGATGGTATGGGAATGGCGCATGGTAAAGAAGGCTGGTTGTGATGGTATGGGAATAGCGCATGGTAAAGAAGGCTGGTTGTGATGGTATGGGAATGGTGCATGGTAAAGAAGGCTGGTTGTGATGGTGTGGGAATGGCGCATGGTAAAGAAGGCTGGTTGTGATGGTATGGGAATGGCGTATGGTAAAGAAGGCAGGTTGTGATGGAATGGGAATGGCGCATGGTAACGAAGGCTGGTTGTGATGGTATGGGAATGGCGCATGGTAAAGAAGGCTGGTTGTGATGGTATGGGAATGGCGCATGGTAAAGAAGGCTGGTTGTGATGGTATGGGAATGGCGCATGGTAAAGAAGGCTGGTTGTGATGGTATGGGAATGGTGCATGGTAAAGAAGGCTGGTTGTGATGGTATGGGAATGGCGCATGGTAAAGAAGGCTGGTTATGATGGTATGGGAATGGCGCATGGTAAAGAAGGCTGGTTGTGATGGTATGGGAATGGCGCATGGTAAAGAAGGCTGGTTATGATGGTATGGGAATGGTGCATGGTAAAGAAGGCTGGTTATGATGGTATGGGAATGGCGCATGGTAAAGAAGGCTGGTTGTGATGGTATGGGAATGGCGCATGGTAAAGAAGGCTGGTTGTGATGGTATGGGAATGGCGCATGGTAAAGAAGGCTGGTTGTGATGGTATGGGAATGGCGCATGGTAAAGAAGGCTGGTTGTGATGGTATGGGAATGGCGCATGGTAAAGAAGGCTGGTTGTGATGGTATGGGAATGGCGCATGGTAAAGAAGGCTGGTTGTGATGGTATGGGAATGGTGCATGGTAAGGAATGCTGGTTCTGATGGTGTGGGAATGGCGCATGGTAAAGAATGCTGGTTGTGATGGTATGGGAATGGCGCATGGTAAAGAAGGCTGGTTGTGATGGTATGGGAATAGCGCACGGTAAAGAAGGCTGGCTGTGATGGTATGGGAATGGTGCATGGTAAAGAAGGCTGGTTGTGATGGTATGGGAATGGCGCATGGTAAAAAAGGCTGGTTATGATGGTATGGGAATGGCGCATGGTAAAGAAGGCTGGTTGTGATGGTATGGGAATGGCGCATGGTAAAGAAGGCTGGTTATGATGGTATGGGAATGGTGCATGGTAAAGAAGGCAGGTTATGATGGTATGGGAATGGCGCATGGTAAAGAAGGCTGGTTGTGATGGTATGGGAATGGCGCATGGTAAAGAAAGCTGGTTGTGATGGTATGGGAATGGCGCATGGTAAAGAAGGCTGGTTGTGATGGTATGGGAATGGCGCATGGTAAAGAAGGCTGGTTGTGATGGTATGGGAATGGCGCATGGTAAAGAAGGCTGGTTGTGATGGTATGGGAATGGTGCATGGTAAGGAATGCTGGTTCTGATGGTGTGGGAATGGCGCATGGTAAAGAAGGCTGGTTGTGATGGTGTGGTTATGGCGCATGGTAAAGAAGGCTGGTTGTGATGCTGTGTGAATGGCGCATTTTAAAGAAGGCTGGTTGTGATGGTATGGGAATGGCGCATGGTAAAGAAGGCTGGTTGTGATGGTATGGGAATAGCGCATGGTAAAGAAGGCTGGTTGTGATGGTATGGGAATGGTGCATGGTAAAGAAGGCTGGTTGTGATGGTGTGGGAATGGCGCATGGTAAAGAAGGCTGGTTGTGATGGTATGGGAATGGCGTATGGTAAAGAAGGCAGGTTGTGATGCAATGGGAATGGCGCATGGTAACGAAGGCTGGTTGTGATGGTATGGGAATGGCGCATGGTAAAGAAGGCTGGTTGTGATGGTATGGGAATGGCGCATGGTAAAGAAGGCTGGTTGTGATGGTATGGGAATGGCGCATGGTAAAGAAGGCTGGTTGTGATGGTATGGGAATGGGGCATGGTAAAGAAGGCTGGTTGTGATGGTATGGGAATGGCGCATGGTAAAGAAGGCTGGTTGTGATGGTATGGGAATGGCGCATGGTAAAGAAGGCTGGTTGTGATGGTATGGGAATGACGCATGGTAAAGAAGGCTGGTTGTGATGGTATGGGAATGGCGCATGGTAAAGAAGGCTGGTTGTGATGGTGTGTGAATGGTGCATGGTAAAGAAGGCTGGTTGTGATGGTGTGTGAATGGTGCATGGTAAAGAAGGCTGGTTGTGATGGTATGGGAATGGCGCATGGTAAAGAAGGCTGGTTGTGATGGTATGGGAATGGCGCATGGTAAAGAAGGCTGGTTGTGATGGTATGTGAATGGCGCATGGTAAAGAAGGCTGGTTGTGATGGTATGGGAATGGTGCATGGTAAAGAAGGCTGGTTGTGATGGTATGGGAATGGCGCATGGTAAAGAAGGCTGGTTGTGATGGTATGGGAATGGCGCATGGTATAGAAGGCTGGTTGTGATGGTATGGGAATGGCGCATGGTAAAGAAGGCTGGTTGTGATGGTATGGGAATCGCGCATGGTATAGAAGGCTGGTTGTGATGGTATGGGAATGGCGCATGGTAAAGAAGGCTGGTTGTGATGCTATGGGAATGGCGCATGGTATAGAAGGCTGGTTGTGATGGTATGGGAATGGCGCATGGTAAAGAATGCTGGTTGTGATGGTATGGGAATGGCGCATGGTAAAGAAGGCTGGTTGTGATGGTATGGGAATGGCGCATGGTAAAGAAGGCTGGTTGTGATGGTATGGGAATGGCGCATGGTAAAGAAGGCTGGTTGTGATGGTGTGTGAATGGTGCATGGTAAAGAAGGCTGGTTGTGATGGTGTGTGAATGGTGCATGATAAAGAAGGCTGGTTGTGATGGTATGGGAATGGCGCATGGTAAAGAAGGCTGGTTGTGATGGTATGGGAATGGCGCATGGTAAAGAAGGCTGGTTGTGATGGTATGGGAATGGCGCATGGTAAAGAAGGCTGGTTGTGATGGTATGGGAATGGTGCATGGTAAAGAAGGCTGGTTGTGATGGTATGGGAATGGCGCATGGTAAAGAAGGCTGGTTGTGATGGTATGGGAATGGCGCATGGTAAAGAAGGCTGGTTGTGATGGTATGGGAATGGCGCATGGTAAAGAAGGCTGGTTGTGATGGTATGGGAATGGTGCATGGTAAGGAATGCTGGTTCTGATGGTGTGGGAATGGCGCATGGTAAAGAAGGCTGGTTGTGATGGTATGGGAATGGCGCATGGTAAAGAAGGCTGGTTGTGATGGTATGGGAATAGCGCACGGTAAAGAAGGCTGGCTGTGATGGTATGGGAATGGTGCATGGTAAAGAAGGCTGGTTGTGATGGTATGGGAATGGCGCATGGTAAAGAAGGCTGGTTATGATGGTATGGGAATGGCGCATGGTAAAGAAGGCTGGTTGTGATGGTATGGGAATGGCGCATGGTAAATAAGGCTGGTTATGATGGTATGGGAATGGTGCATGGTAAAGAAGGCTGGTTATGATGGTATGGGAATGGCGCATGGTAAAGAAGGCTGGTTGTGATGGTATGGGAATGGCACATGGTAAAGAAGGCTGGTTGTGATGGTATGGGAATGGCGCATGGTAAAGAAGGCTGGTTGTGATGGTATGGGAATGGCGCATGGTAAAGAAGGCTGGTTGTGATGGTATGGGAATGGCGCATGGTAAAGAAGGCTGGTTGTGATGGTATGGGAATGGTGCATGGTAAGGAATGCTGGTTCTGATGGTGTGGGAATGGCGCATGGTAAAGAAGGCTGGTTGTGATGGTGTGGTTATGGCGCATGGTAAAGAAGGCTGGTTGTGATGGTGTGTGAATGGCGCATTTTAAAGAAGGCTGGTTGTGATGGTATGGGAATGGCGCATGGTAAAGAAGGCTGGTTGTGATGGTATGGGAATAGCGCATGGTAAAGAAGGCTGGTTGTGATGGTATGGGAATGGTGCATGGTAAAGAAGGCTGGTTGTGATGGTGTGGGAATGGCGCATGGTAAAGAAGGCTGGTTGTGATGGTATGGGAATGGCGTATGGTAAAGAAGGCAGGTTGTGATGGAATGGGAATGGCGCATGGTAACGAAGGCTGGTTGTGATGGTATGGGAATGGCGCATGGTAAAGAAGGCTGGTTGTGATGGTATGGGAATGGCGCATGGTAAAGAAGGCTGGTTGTGATGGTATGGGAATGGCGCATGGTAAAGAAGGCTGGTTGTGATGGTATGGGAATGGCGCATGGTAAAGAAGGCTGGTTGTGATGGTATGGGAATGGCGCATGGTAAAGAAGGCTGGTTGTGATGGTATGGGAATGGCGCATGGTAAAGAAGGCTGGTTGTGATGGTATGGGAATGACGCATGGTAAAGAAGGCTGGTTGTGATGGTATGGGAATGGCGCATGGTAAAGAAGGCTGGTTGTGATGGTGTGTGAATGGTGCATGGTAAAGAAGGCTGGTTGTGATGGTGTGTGAATGGTGCATGGTAAAGAAGGCTGGTTGTGATGGTATGGGAATGGCGCATGGTAAAGAAGGCTGGTTGTGATGGTATGGGAATGGCGCATGGTAAAGAAGGCTGGTTGTGATGGTATGGGAATGGCGCATGGTAAAGAAGGCTGGTTGTGATGGTATGGGAATGGTGCATGGTAAAGAAGGCTGGTTGTGATGGTATGGGAATGGCGCATGGTAAAGAAGGCTGGTTGTGATGGTATGGGAATGGCGCATGGTATAGAAGGCTGGTTGTGATGGTATGGGAATGGCGCATGGTATAGAAGGCTGGTTGTGATGGTATGGGAATGGCGCATGGTAAAGAAGGCTGGTTGTGATGGTATGGGAATGGCGCATGGTATAGAAGGCTGGTTGTGATGGTATGGGAATGGCGCATGGTAAAGAAGGCTGGTTGTGATGGTATGGGAATGGCGCATGGTAAAGAAGGCTGGTTGTGATGGTATGGGAATGGCGCATGGTAAAGAAGGCTGGTTGTGATGGTATGGGAATGGCGCATGGTAAAGAAGGCTGGTTGTGATGGTGTGTGAATGGTGCATGGTAAAGAAGGCTGGTTGTGATGGTGTGTGAATGGTGCATGGTAAAGAAGGCTGGTTGTGATGGTATGGGAATGGCGCATGGTAAAGAAGGCTGGTTGTGATGGTATGGGAATGGCGCATGGTAAAGAAGGCTGGTTGTGATGGTATGGGAATGGCGCATGGTAAAGAAGGCTGGTTGTGATGGTATGGGAATGGTGCATGGTAAAGAAGGCTGGTTGTGATGGTATGGGAATGGCGCATGGTAAAGAAGGCTGGTTGTGATGGTATGGGAATGGCGCATGGCAAAGAAGGCTGGTTGTGATGGTATGGGAATGGCGCATGGTATAGAAGGCTGGTTGTGATGGTATGGGAATGGCGCATGGTAAAGAAGGCTGGTTGTGATGGTATGGGAATGGCGCATGGTATAGAAGGCTGGTTGTGATGGTATGGGAATGGCGCATGGTAAAGAAGGCTGGTTGTGATGGTATGGGAATGGCGCATGGTATAGAAGGCTGGTTGTGATGGTATGGGAATGGCGCATGGTAAAGAAGGCTGGTTGTGATGGTATGGGAATGGCGCATTTTAAGGAAGGCTGGTTGTGATGGTATGGGAATGGCGCATGGTAAAGAAGGCTGGTTGTGATGGTGTGGGAATGGCGCATGGTAAAGAAGGCTGCTTGTGATGGTATGGGAATGGCGCATGGTAAAGAAGGCTGGTTGTGATGGTGTGTGAATGGCGCATTTTAAAGAAGGCTGGTTGTGATGGTATGGGAATGGTGCATGGTAAAGAAGGCTGGTTGTGATGGTATGGGAATGGTGCGTGGTTTTGGAGCTGCCTGTGTGTCTGATTAACACAGCGACCGCTCCTTTATCCATGCCTCCTCCCTGACATTTGGATCATGCTCAAGTGTCTGCCTGTCCGATTTCCATCTCTTGCATGAAGGTGAGGTGGTGTCTGTGTGTGTGTGTCTGTGTGTGTTTGCATGTACGTGTGTTTATGTGTGTGTGCATATGTATGTGTATGCATGCGTGTATTTAGATGTGCGTGTATGTGTGTGTAGGTGTGTTTGTTTGCATGTACGTGTTTGTGTGTGTGTGTTTGTGTGTGTGCGTGTGCGTCTGTATGTGCGTGTGTGTGTGTGTGTGTGTGTGTGTGTGTGTGTGTGTGTGAGAGCATGCGTCTGTGTGTGTGCGTGTGAGCATGTGTGTGTGTGCGTGACCGTGCGTCTTTGTGTGAACTGAATGTGGGTTGGGAGAGGACATCCAGCACGTAGCCTGACAATGACAGTAGTGTGAGTGGTGACCCTCGGCTGAGGGGATTAAGGTAGCGTGACAATCCTGGATCACAGCCGCACTAAACCAACACTGGCCCATGTCCCAGGTTACAGGTTCAGCTAAATGCTAAAACTCAGGCATTCATGGCCACGAAAGAATGTCCACCATTTTCTCTATTTCTCTGTAGCACCCAAGGTATGGAGATCACAGTATTTTATTTGTTTACTCATTTTTTAACCCAAGCTGTGTGCTGTCACCCATTTTCAACAAGTTTTCTTTTAATTGAAACATGTTCGTTCAGAGAATATAAACTAAGTACAGGATGGAGTAAACTTCATTTGCACATTGAAGTAAAAATACCTATACTGAAGATGGAACCTTTTTGGCTACTTTAGTTAAGATAAAGGCACATTAAAGCAAATATTTAACTTAACTTTCGTGTGGCTGATGTGCTCAATCTGTGGATATTGTTTTCAAAGGTTGGGGAATAGGGTTATTTGATGATTGTGGCTGTTTGTCACCTTGTCTTAAAATATTCATCATTTTAATATGTTTATAGGAAATATACCCACATCAGAAACAGATTGTGTGTTGATAATTAATTTTTCTATTATATACCATGTGACTTTCATTTTCGTAAATCAAAGGAAAATTTAAGAACTCGTTTTTCAAGAGCACCAGTTAAACGCAGAAGTGTCTTGGCAGTTGAAATTGTATTGCATGCAGTTTGAGTGTGTCAGTTTTAGATCTGAGAAGTTAGATGTGGACGTGTTGTCACAGTGCACTCCGATATGCGTGTTACACGGCAGGTCTTTACTGTTGTGAGGTCAGTGTAAGGCCACGCGTCAGGTGACTTTGGGGCCAATCACAGAATCCCAGTCCCAGCTGGTTATGGTGATGTGAAGTCGTGCGTGAGGGCCAGACAGACCCTCTTCATTAAGAGAATGTGCTTGATGGCGCTGATCCTCCACATTAATATGCAGCCTCCCGTAGTGTTTGTCTTAACC